>CAUYQU010046059.1:0-11538 GCA_963574635.1 Cheracebus regulus | reverse complement strand
CTTATTTGTTATTTTCATCCCCTATTCCTTCCTGTCTCCATTGTTAAACACAATTATTGGCATAAAAGAGGTTTTTAATATGCATTTTTAGACTGTATTCTAGCCTGGGCAATAAAACAAGAATCCCATTCTCTCTCCCTTTCTCTTCCTCTTTCTTTCTATCTTTCATTCTTTTTTTCTTTCTTTTGGTGTTTCTTTCTTTCTCCTTTTCTCTCTTTTTCTAAAATCTCTTCCTCTTTCTCTTTCATTTTTTTCTTTCTTTTGCTGTTTCTCCTTTTCTCTTTTTCTAAAATCTCATCCTTTCTTTCTCTTTCATTCTTTTTTTCTTTCTTTTGCTGTTTCTTTCTCTTCTTTTTCTAAAATCTCTTCCTCTTTCTTTCTCTCTTTCATTCTTTTTTAAAAAAAATAAATAAATTAATAAATAAAATAAAATCAAATAACTAAAATTAAAATCACCACACGCAACTAGTGGCTGCCACACTGAACAGTGTCGTGCTGCAGGGCAAGGGCACCACAGCGCGGTTTGCCGGTTTGCTCTTTAGCTCCCTGCCCTGGAGGGACTCAACGCTCCCCTCTTCCAGAGTCCAGAAGGGAAAAGAGAGACAGAGAAAGTCATGGACTGATGGACAGCGGCTCCTCGGCCATCCTCGGGTCTCCACCTTAGGGCTGGAGAGGTTGCTTGCTTTTCTGCCTTTCTGGCTCCATCTGACTTGTTACCAAGGCAACTGGATGAATATCATGACGTTGATATTAATGGCTGATGAGGACAGTCTAAGTACAGACCCACAAGCTGCTCACAAACAGGCTCACTGTGGCTCCAGCAGGGAACACCTCCTATGCCAGCCCTGGTCCCCACGCCAAAGCTGACCTGCCAGGAAGCAGGGGATGCGCGCCGAGCGGTTGGTGAGGAGACAGGGGTCGTCGTGCAGGTTGTCGAAGGGCAGCAAGGCCCGGCCGTTGTCTCGGAAGCGCTGGTTGACGGCCAGCAGCCCCAGTTGGTTGGACCCGTTCCGCAGGTTCCTGGCCAGGGGCTCCTCGCTGCCGTACACCATGCTGGCGTCCACGAAGGAGGTGAGCGCGTTGATCTGGTTGCGGATGGTGATGTTGCTGCTGGTGCAGGCCGGGCAGGAACGGAAGAACGGGATGCAGTCGGCTTGGTTCTTGATGCGGGGGTCGTTGGGCGGTATCTGAGGCACAGAGAGAAGCTACACTGGCTCACTGAGGGCAGGGAAGGTATCCAGGCAGAAGTGGCTGTCCCCTGCCCTCAGGACCTCTGGTCCCCTCAACCCTCAGAGGCCTCTGGAGGTCCCAACGGGATCGCTGCCTGGGGCTCCACCACAGCAGCCTCTGAGGGGCAAGATCAATGAGTAGAACACAGAACACTGAGCTGGGAGCGTGGGTAGCCCCTGGGTCTGGGCACCACCGGACCTCGGCCCCTCCTCACTAAAGCGTCACCTGTCTCTCTCTGCTTCTCTCTGCTGCACCTGCTCTCCCTCTGGCCCTGGCATTCTCCTGTCCGTCTCTCTCCCTCTCAGGCTCTCTCTCCTTTTTCTCCTCCCTGCCCACTCCCAGCCCTGTCCCACAGCACTCCCAGACCCCCAGGCTCTCTCCTTCTGTGCGATGGGGATTGGAGGGCTGCCCCCCCCCCCAGTGGGGAGGAAACAGGTCTGAGCATGGAGGCTCGGGAGCACTGGGAAGGTCCTCCTCCCAGAACTCTCTCCCAGCCTAACAAAGAGCCAATAATTCCACCGAAAAGACTCCTGTCAGCCAGGGATGAACACCCTTCTCTCCCTTGGACTGGGAGAGGCAGTGAGCAAATGGACGGCCCTGACTGCTAGCTGGCTGAGCCCAGGCGCAGGAAGGAGACCGGTCCCAGCTGAGCAGCCAGCGCCTGTGGACACGGAGGCAGAGCCAGCCTTCCTCAGCGGCTGGGAAAGCAAACCTGCGCACAGAAGGGAGATGGCCTCTTCCAGAAACTTCCCTCTCCCCACCCAGGCAGGGGGCGGGAAGCAGGGCACCTTGAGCGGAAAGCAGGGTGGCTGCTGCACGCAGCTGGTCTCACAGTTGACGCCAGTGAGGAAGGAGGCGCGGGCGGCTGGCTCCGGAGTGAAGTCGAGGTCGTGGTCCAACAGCTGGCCCCACTGCATGAACATGAGTGAGCGCTCCTGGTCCGGGGTCAGCTGGTCCGTGGGGAAGCGCACGATCGCGTTGGAGACCGCGCGAGCCTGCGGGACACGGAGGTCAGCGGGCGCCTGGGTGGGTGCACCCCATGGCCGGGCCTCGCCCCCTCTGCCCGCCGACGCTCACCAGGGGCACCGGGAAGCCGTTGCGCTTCACCCCGAACGTCCAGCCGTAGGGAAGTGAGAAGCCGTCCTCATACTCCGCAGGCAGCCAGCGCACAAAGGCACGGTTGGAGGCCCCCAGGGTGGGGCTGCGTCTGAGAGGGCAGGACAGAGCGCTGACATGGAGAGGCCCGAGGCACCCGGGCCGCCTCCCCGAGCCCGGGTCCTGCGCCACCGCAGCCGCAGCACCTGTTGTTGCACATGCCGGTGATGGTGCGGTATTTGTCCCGCTCCGGGCAAGACACCCCCACGTCCTGGTAAGCGCAGCCGCTTGACTTGGACAACAAATTCAGCTGGGCGGGCGTTAGCACATCTGCCGCGGGTGGAAAGAGGATTGGGGGTGCTGCGCCCCCTCACTTCCTGTCCCAGGCAACCTGAGGCTGAGGAGTCCTGGAGACCCTCGAGGGGGCCCAGTCTGAAGTGGAGGGGATGTTAGGATGCCCCTGAGACTGACTGCCTGGAGGAAGAGGTTGAGGGGATCACTGGAAGACAGCTGGGGTCTCTAGGAGGAGTGACTAGTGGAGCAGGAGCCTCGGGTGGGATGGGCTACAGTACCAGTGACATTGAATGGCCCCCGCCACAGGGAATGCAGCTTCCTCTCCAGCAGGCCTAGGGCCACGTGCAGGTAGTCAGCAGATCTCACTGCAGTCCTGGTGGCTGCCACTGGCTGCTTGAAGTAGGATAGGAGTTCCATGGGGCTGGCTGAGCCACTGCGTAGCCTCTGCTTGATGCTGCTTGGAGAAAGAAGGAGTGAAGCCAGAGAAGGGGTGCAGACCCATTCAGCAGAGCCCCAGCCCAGGGGCAGACATACAGGACCCTACAGACAGGCCCACGGGTGGGAAGAAGTCTTCCCTTTTTAAAAAGGATATGGACCTGGGTGTCCAGACAGAGGCAAGGCTTTGGGAAGGATGGCTTTGAAGCTGTTCTCCCATCCAGAGACAGGGACAGACAGAAAGAAAGGGAGTCCACCTGGGTCCTCATAGGCCCCCTCTCCCACCTGCAAACTCCCTGCTGCCTGTGCCTTCTCCAAAAGGCCTGGGACAGCCTTGCCCAGAGCTGAGCAGTGCCTCGCACCCCACCTTTCCCGCCGCTCCTTGTAGGCCCTGTCCACCAGCTGCTTGGCCTCCTCCATGCAGCTCAGCAGCAACGAGGTGTCCACCTCCCCCGGGACAGCTGCCCAGAGCAGGGATCGCAAAGTCAGGAAGGGGCTCTGAGTCCCCATCAGGCCCCAGAGCCAGGAAGGCCTGCACCGAGAAAAGGGGTCCCTGGAACACGACCACCCCATATTCCCCCACCTTGGGAACTGTTACCTGGAGCGGCACCTTCAGAGAGCTGGGGCATGCCCAGAACAGCCAGGAGCCCTGCTAGGGCCAGAAGCAGCTTCATCTCTGCAATGAGACCCCCAGCCCAGCAAGACCCTGAGTCCACAGTACATCTGAGAAAAGGGAAGAAGGGAACCCCCATCTCTCTTCTCCTGGGCTCCTCAATCCCCGTTTGCACCCCAGCCCCACCCCAGAGGCCCCTGTCTACAGATTAAGCGAGACCTCCTTGACAAGGGGCCCAATGCACCCTTATCCCCTTGCCAGCTGCTGTCATCCAGCCTCCAAGGACCCTACCTCCACAGCTCACCTGATATTGGCAACTCCTCTTAGCTGAATCTGGGCTTTTATGTCCTCTAAGCTGGGGGCGGAGTGAGGCATAGGAAGATCTGATCCTGGAGACTAAACTCTCTCCTCCCCCACTGGGGTTAGAAGGTACACACAGAGAGGCCCCTGAAATGGGGGGAGGGGGCAGGAAAGGAGGGACCAGCATTGTCCTCAGCCCTCGGTTTTGTTTTGCTTTGTTTTGTTTTGTTTTGTTTTGTTTTTGAGAGGTTATCTTGCTCTGTCGCTCAGGCTGCTGTGCAATCGTTCAAGCAATTCTCCTGCCTCAGCCTCCTGAGTAGCTATGATTACAGGCGCCCACCACCACACCTGGCTAATTTTTGTATTTTTAGTAGATACAGGGTTTCACCATGTTGACCAGGCTGGTCTTGAACTCCTGACCTCAAGCGATCCACCCATCTAGGCCTCCCAAAGTGCTGGGATTACAGACACGAGCCACCATGCCCAGCCAATCCCCAGCCTTTGAATTTAGCATATCCAGCCCAAAGTTTCTCAGACGTTATGTGCCTATACCAGTGCTGTCCCCAGCAGGTACACACAACTAACTCCTCTGAAATTCTGGTCACACTGATCATCCAGGGTTCTTTTGAAAGGAACAAAAGTCAGGAACTGGTAGCCCAAGGAATTATGGGGCATAGAGTAGGCCCAGGGAAGACAGGAGGGTGAAGGGGAGACCTGGCATAAAGATGACCCAATTGGTCTCAGGTGGCCATCCCCCACTCCAACAGTAACCTAGGTCCTACAGCCAACCCCGCTGAGCAGCCTCTGGTTCTTGGTGGGGCTAAGGGGACAGGAAATCTGGCTGGAGACAGTTAGGCTTCACAGGAAGGAGGACCCTGAGGGCTGTGGGCGCAGGACCAAGGTAACTTCCTCTATCCCTCCTCACTCCCCTTTCTTCTTGGCTTTGGGTAGTGGGACTGTCTCCAAGCTTCCCCTCCCCACCACCATCTGCTCCTGGACTTCAGGAACCAGGAGACAGCAGAGCTGGTTGTGGTTGGTGATCAGTTGGGTGACACAGTCCAGGGCCTCTCTGGGACAAGACAGTGCAGTTGGGAGGATTTGGGTTAACGATTCCAAATCATTCTGAAATAGAAGAGGGTGTTTCTTACTTGAGAAAGCCAGCAAAAGGGCCACCAATCTCAAGTAGGAAAAGTACTATGACTTTCGACTAAATTTATCTACCTCTCTGGGCCCTGGTCAGGCTGAGCTCATGCCAACTATGCCATCCATGTCCCATTTAAATTCCACCTCCCACCTTCAGCCACCTTCCTGCCACCCACTCTTGTCTTCTTATGCCCAGACCACTTCTTGCCCAAGGGACAAGGGGCTGCCACACCCAGAACATCTTCCCAGTGTGTCCATTCAATTTCTTTCATTCAATGATTTCTTCAGCAAGTATTTACTGAGTGCTTGTCGGGTACTTTGCTGGGCGCTAGGCATTCTCCACTGAGCAAAGCATGGGCCTCGTCCTCAGGATCCCTCATCCAGGGATCCTGTCCCCTGCTGGGAAGGGGAACCCAGGGGCCCCTCAGTTCAGCTTTTGCCCTGCCAGTGACTTGCTGTGTATGAACTTGGTCAAGTGGCTCTTTGTGAATCAGATTCTAGAATTTTATAGGCTTTTGGAAATGATTTTTCAATCCTTTAAGTAAAATAATTTTCATTGATGCGAAGTTTGAGAACACAAGTAAGCAAAAGTAAAAATAAATCAAAATTACTTACAATCAAGTGAGATTGTGGGTACTTTTTTTCTTTCAAGGTTTATCATTGTCTTCACATAAATAAACAGTAGGAAGGAAAATAATTGCCCATAATCCCACCACTCATCAATACCTCATTTAATAATTTGATATCCTATATGTAGACATAATATATATTTTTAAATATTGATAAGAGGGAACTTTAAATATTGTTTTATCATCTCCTTTTGGCACCTAACAATTTTAGTCTGGGTATCTCCCTGTGTCAATAAATATAGGTTTACTTCATTTTTATGTCTGTATATTTCATATAAATATTTTATATGATTTATTAACTAATCCTATCTCATTAGATACTTAGGTTGTTTCTGATTTTCATTATTATAACTAGTACTAGGACAAGCATCCATGGAGTTAAATCTCTAGTCACATCATCAATTATTTCCTAAGGCAAGAAGTCTTAGAAATAAAATTGGTCAGCCAGGTGCAGTGACTGACAGCTATAATCCCAGCATTTTGGGAGGCAGAGGTGGGCAGGCAGATCACCTGAGGTCAGGAGTTCAAGACCAGCCTGACCAACGTGGAGAAATCCCGTCTCTACTAAAAATACAAAATTAGCCGGGCATGGTGGCGCATGCCTGTAATCCCAGCTACTCGGGAGGCTGAAGCAGAAGCATTGTTTGAACCCAGGAAGTGGAGGTTGCAGTAAGTCAAGATCATGCAGCAAGAGCAAAACTCCGTCTCAAAAAAAAAAAAAAAGAAGAAGAAGAAGTAAAATTGCTGGGTATCTGGGCATGCACATTGTAGGGCTTTTTAATATTGGTAGTCAAATGGCCTGCTGAAGATTGTGCCTCATCCTCTCATCAGCCATGCATGAGAGCGCCTGTCACCCTTGTCAACCTTGAGTATCAGTGTCCTTTTGCTCTTTTAAAGGAATTGTCAAGGCTCAAGAGGGAAGAGACATTTAATGCAAGCCCCTTATTGCAGAGCTGAGAAAGAGGGAACCCAGGAAAGGAAATGACTTGATCAAGGTCAACAGTGTGGCCCAGTTCAGAATAATCTCCATATCAGATCTCTTGACTTCCAAACCAGTGCTTTTGACCCAGTAGCCTCTGGACACCTCTTCCTGACCTTTCATTCAATGATTTCTTCAGCAAGCATTTACTGAGTGCCTGTTGGGTATTTTGCTGAGCACTGGGCATTCTCCACTGAGCGAAGCATGTGCCTCATCCTCAAGGAGCTCACAGAGGGGAGCAGAAGGGCAAACAAATTGGCACCCCAAGAGCCCGTGCGGAGATCTTAAGGAGCAGCAAAGAGCAACACTTGGATCTACTGGGGGAGGTCAAGGAAGGCTTTCTAGAGGAGTCTTCAGAATCAGTCTGGAGACTGTCCTGAAGAATGTCTGTCTCAAAGCTGACCAAGTAGACAGAGAGGGAAGAGCATTCTGGGCCCCAAGAATGACACTGTCGGCTTTACTCAGTTCCAACACAGGGAGAGGGTGGACAGGGTGAGGCTGGTGGGGCAGGCAGAGGCCAGGATGCAACATTCTCACGGACCTACTGAGAAATTATAGTCCCGAAGCCCCAGGGGGTCATGAAGTCTGTGAATCAGGAGTGCGTGGTCCAAGTTACTTTAGAAAGCTCATGCGCTGGGGCTACAGTGTGGCCAGTGCACTGGAAGGGAGGCCCAGATGTGGAGACCTGGAAAGCAGCATCTCAGCAATTCACCTGTGAAGAGGCTTGCTCTCCTTCCTCACAGGCGGCAATCAGGCTAAGAATGTTTGAAAATCCTTTTCCTAGAATGACGTTCAAAGACCCAAAGCGCTCCACCCACACAGAGGTGGAAGCACTCTCAAGACGTGGATTCCCCCAAGCCCCTGCCTTTGGCCCAGGGCTGGGTCTGAGGGTGCCCACGTGTGTGCCAGGGCTAGAGATGCTCTGTGACTTGATGATGTTTCCAGCCAATTAAAAATGACTCACCTGAGGTCACCCCAAGGCAGTCAGCCTCTCCTGTCTGCACCTCTGTCATTCCCTCATCTGGGCCCTAACTATCAGGCCGGGGTGCGTTTGAGGCTTAAAGCACTTAGCATGCAAAGTAATCAGGAGAACGCAGCTCCAGGGGGTGGGAGAGATTTCAAATAAGCCATGTCCCGTGTAAGTTACCTGCCAGCTCCCCTTCCTGGGGGTAGCCTCTGGAGGGCACTGCTGGAACTGCTACATCTCAAGACTATAGTCATTTGAGGGAGCTCCCTGCCTCCAACACACACACACACACACACACACACACACACACACACACACACACACCCCTACCCTCTCTTCTGCCCACTTAGATTTCCCAAATATCCCCACCCCCGGGGTGAAGCCCAACTGCCTGTGGGATAACGGGCCCTCTCTGCTACTGCTTGCAAAACAGCTTGTTCTTTCTTAATGCTATTTAGGAAACAATTCGGTTGGGATTTCAGCCAGATTTCCTGTGTGTGTGGTTGGAGAGAAAGAGGCTCCCCAAGAAGGCCGTGGAAGCCGAGAAGACAGAAGAGGCAGCGGCTGCTTAGACACACCAGTTGTACCCAGCCCATAGATCGTGTTTGATCTCTCTTTATAATTGTTTTCATTAATTTTGAATTTGATAAGTAATAGCTGGATATATTTTGAATAAAATTTAAAATTACAGACCAGGCCAAAGCTCCCCTTAGATTAGGTTTTTGCGTCATCCCCAATTCCAGGCCCCTTCCTCCACTCTTCAGAAATAAACACTGTTCACATTTTTATATTTGTCCTTCCAAATCTTTTAATAACACTTTACATTCATTCATATTTATGGATTTGTGTGAAATATTCTTTTTTCTTGTTTTTCTCCATAAATGATACCACATTATACGTATTGTTCTGCGATGTGTTTCTTTTACTCAGTACATTTTATAGATCCATCATGTACCACTTAGAGAATGATCTCACTTTTTTTTTTTTAAGTTTTTTGGGTGTTGGTATTTTTTAGAGACAGGGCGTCACTCTGTGCCCAGGCTGGAGTGTGGTGGCACACTGTAGCCTGGAACTCTTGGACTCAAGCCATTCTCCTGCCTCAGCCTCCTGAGTAGGATCTCACTTTTTTAACTTACATGATATTCTTTAGTTGGCCTGTCTCTCCATTTTGTGACCATTCCTCTGCTAATGGAAGCTGACACTTTTACATCTTCTCACCATTAAAAACAATGCCTCACCCGGGCGCAGTGGTTCACGCCTGTAATCCCAACACTTTGGGAGGCTGAGGCAGGCAGATCACCTGAGGTCAGGAGTTCGAGACCAGCCTGGCCAATATGGTGAAATCCCATCTCTCCTAAAAATACAAAAATTAGCCAGGTGTGGTGGCAGTTTCCTGTAATCCCAGCTACTCAGGAGGCTGAGACAGGAGAATCGCTTGAACCCGGGAGGCAGAGGTTGCAGTGAGCCGAGATCACACCATTGTCCTCCAACCTGGGCAACAAAGAGCAAAACTCCATCTCAAAACAAAAAACAACAACCAAAACAATGCTTGAGAGGCTTTCTTGTACATATACACAGGTGATCTCCATGGTAAAAAAATAAAGAAATGGACCACAGGTTTTGTTCATTTACAATTTTTAAGGCCAGAGGCAGTGGCTCATGCCTGTAATCCCAGCACTTTGGGAGGCCAAGGCAGGCAGATTGCTTAAGCCTAGGAGTTGGAGACCAGCCTGGACAACATGGTGAAACCCCATCTCTACCAAAAAAAAAAAAAAAAAAAAAAATTAGCCAGGCATGGTGGTGCGCTCCTGTAGTCCCAGCTACTCATGGGGCTGAGGTGGGAGGATCATTCAAGTCTGGAAAGTCAAGACTGCAGTGAACTGAGATTGCACCACTGCACTCCAGCCTGGGCAACGGAGCGAGATTCTGTCTCAAAAAATATATATCATAAAAGAAAAATATTGGACACTTTGGCTCATGCCTATAATCACAACACTTTGGGAGGCCGAGGCAGGCAGATCACCTGGGTCAGGAGTTCAAGACCAGCCTGACCAACATGGTGAAACCCCATGTCTACTAAAAATACAAAAATTAACCAGGTGTGGTGTTGCACACCTATAATCCCAGCTTACTTGAGAGGCTGAGGCACAAAAATCACTTGAACCTGAGAGACAGAGGTTGCAGTTAGCTGAGATAGCACCATTGCACTCCAGCTTGGATGATAGTATGAGACTTCATCTCAAAAAAAAAAAAAAATTAAGTCCAGGTACAGTAGCTCACACCTATAATTCTAACATTCTGGGAGGCTGAGGTGGGAGGATCACTTTAGTCCAGGATTTTGGGACCAACCTGAGCAACATAATGAGACCCTGTCTCTACAAACAAACAGTAATAATACAAATAATACAAAATACAAATACAAAAATTTTCTGGGTGTGGTGATGCTCCTGTAGCTCCAGCGCCTTGGGAGGTTGAGGCAAGAGGATCACTTCAGCCCAGGAGTTCAGGGGTACAGTGAGCTATGATCACATCAGTGCACTCCAGCCTGGGCGACAGAGCGAGACCGGGTATCTAATAAATAAAATCTTAATTAGATACATTTTGCTAAACTGTCCTCCAAACTTTGTAAAAATCTCAGGGGCAAAGAATGGAATCACACTATTGGTTCAATTTTTGTTTATTTGATTAATAGTGAGGTCGAGTATGTTTTTATTTGAATTATGTCTTCTGCAAACTTTCCTATGTTTTGTTTTATTAATTTTTCTTTGCGGTTGTCACTCTTTTTATTGATTTGTAACAAGTATTCTATATTCTGGGCAAGCACTAATCCTTCCATTGTTATGTATGTTCCAAATATTTTTCTAGTATGTCACTTTTCATTTCTGTTTTTTATAGTGTCTTAATTTCGAGGTGGTCAAATTTATTAATCTTTTTCTTTATGGATTTTGCTTTTTGTTTTATTTATTTATTTATTTTGGATTTTGCTCTTTAGGTTTTCTTTTTTTAAAGGGCTCTTTCTTTCTTCAAGATTATACACATATTTTCCTGTATATTCTTGTAATACTTTAACACTTTGCTTTTTACACTTAGGTCTCTAATCCATCTGTAATTTTGTGTGTGCAAATGGTATGAGGTAGGGAGCTATCTTTATTTTTTTCCCTAAACAGATAATCAGTTGTCCCAATGCCTTTAACTGAATAATCTGTCATGTCTCCACTGAATTGAGATACTAGTTTTGTCACTTACCATTAATATGTGTATATTTCTGATTGTTCTACTCTATTTTCCTAGTAGTCTATCTATTCCTATGTCAATACCTAATCATTACAATTGCTATAACTTTCTAATATGTTTTGATTACAGGTGTGATAAATTATCCTTCCTCATTCTTTTAAAAAATAATTTTAGCATTTTAACATATTTCCTCTTGCTTAAGAATTTATGAATGTTTGTCTAGTTCCATAAAAAATCTTGTTGAGGGAGAGATCCAAGATGGCCAATTAGCAACAGCTCAGGAATGTAGCTCCCAGTCAAAGCGCAGAGAACGAGTGGACGCCGCACTTTCCGACGAACTTTTGTTGCCCACAGACTGGGAGATTCCCGGCAGAGGAGCCACACGGGTCGCCAGCGCGACTCTTTTGGCCGGCGTGGCTGTTTTGCCGGCGCCCCAGCACGGCGCTTCCCGGTGCGGAGTATACGGGACGGACGGGCTCGGGCTCGGCTGGTCCCATCCCCACAAGGAAAACAGCAATTGGAAGTGCTGAGGACTGAGAGTTTCACAGCAAGCACAGCGAACCCAGGAAGGTCCAGCTCTGTGGGGAAGGGGCGTCCACCAAAGGAAAACTAAGAAACA
>CAUYQU010046055.1:0-47243 GCA_963574635.1 Cheracebus regulus | reverse complement strand
CACACACACACCAACTATACACCATTTTGTTAATAACATTTATTAGAATTGTATATACACATATTAATTTTTTTTTTTTTTTTTTTTTTTTTTTTTTTTTTTTTTTTTGCTATTCAGTGCTATGCTGAATACCTAGAATTCAGCATAGTACTGGAAGTCCTTAGCCAGGACAATAACTCAAGAGAAAGAAATAAAAGTTATCCAAATAGGAAGAGTCAAAGTCAAACTATATGTTTGCAGAAGATATGATTATAAACCTAGAAAATCCAACAATTTCTCCCCCAAAATGCCTAGATATGTTAAAAAACTTCCCCAGTTTCTGGATACACAATCAATGTACAAAAACAAAGAAAATGTGGCACATACACACCATGGAACACTATGCAGCCATAAAAAAGGATGAGTTCATGTCCTTTGTAGGGACATGGATAAAGCTGGAAACCATCATTCTCAGCAAACTGACACAGGAACAGAAAATCAAACACCGCATGTTCTCACTTATAAGTAGGTGTTGAACAATGAGAACACATGGACACAGGGAGGAGAACATCACACACTGGGGCCTGTTGAGGGGTGAGGGGGTAGAGGAGGGACAGCAGGGGGTGGGGGGATTGGGGAGGGATAGCATTAGGAGAAATACCTAATGTAGATGATAGGGGGATGGATGCAGCAAATCACCATGGCACATGTATACCTTTGTAACAAACCTGCATGATCTGCACATGTACCCCAGAACTTAAAGTATAAAAAAAAATTATTAGCATTTCTATAAATAAAAAAGTCCAAGCAGAGAGCCAAATCAAGAGCAAAATTCTATTCACAATATCCACAAAAAGAAGAAATTAGAAATGACACAAACAGATCAAAAAGTATTTGATGCTCATGGATAGGAAGAATCAATACTTTTTAAATAGCCATACTGCCCAAAGCAATTTACAGATTCAATGATATTTCTATCAAACTACCATTAATATTCTTCACAGAACTGGCAAAACAAAAAAAAAATGTTTTAAAATTTATGTGGAACCTGAAAAAGAGCCCAGAGAGCCAACGCAATTCTAAGCAAAAAGAACAAAGTTGGAGAGATCACATTACCTGACTTCAAACTATACTACAATGCTACAGTAACCAAAACAGCATGACACAGTCAAAAAACAAAGACACATAGACCAATGGCACAGAATAGAGAGCCCATAAATAAAGTCACACACTTAAAATAATCTGATCTTTGATAAAGTTGACAAAAACATGCAACGTGGAAGAGACTCTTTATTCAATAAATGGTGCAGGAATAGCTGGTTAGCCATATGCAGAAGATTGAAACTGGACCCTTCCCTTAAAACATATACATATACATACATTATATTACCAAAAAGTCAAAAAAATAACAGATGTTGGTGAGGTTGTGGGAAAAAGGGAATGCTTATACACTGCTGGAGGGTATGTACATCAGTGTAGCCATTGTGAAAAGCAGTTTGGTGATTTCTCAAAGAACTTAAAATGGTAGTACCTATCAACCCAGCAATACTGTTACTGGGTATATATCCAAAGGCTTATAAATTGTTCTAAGGTAAAGATACATGCCCATGAGCCAGGGCAGTGGCTCACGCCTGTAATCCCAGCACTTTGGGAGGCTGAGGTGGGTGGATCATGAAGTCAGGAGATCAAGACCATCCTGGCTAACACAGTGAAATCCCGTCTCTACTAAACATGCAAAAAATTAACCGGGCATGGTAACATGCACCTGTAGTCCGGGCTACTCGGGAGGCTGAGATGGGAAAATTGCTTGAAGCCGGGAGGTGGAGGTTGCAGTAAGTTGAGATCACGCCTCTGCACTCCAGCCTGGGCCACATAGCAAAACTCCATCTCAAAAAAAAAAAAAAAAAAAAAAGCTACTACATGTTATTTTTCTTCATTTCATAAAATTATTGAACTGATTTCTATAAATAATATTTGATAGAGCATTGACTGTAAGAGTACTCTTTATTTCAGAAAAAAGACTGTCACAAGTTAACATCACCTTAATATGGAATCATGTTATTCAAGACAGATAATAACATGATTGTTTAAGTAGCAATGTTTCAGAAATAAGACTGCACTGGCAAAAGAGGCAAAGCTGCATTTTGAGGCAGTCTAGACAAACGGTCGGGTGTACATTTCCATAAATTTAAATTGACAAATTGACATGTAGAACAAAAATAGAACTAGCCTATGCTGTTGGTCCTCTGTTTAAAGTGTAACTCTAGAGAAAAGATGAAAAAGGAGAAAAAAAAGCAGCATTCTGAAATATTAACACCAAACACTGAGGAAACCCTTCTGGCAATAATTCAGAAGTGATAAGGGAGAATGTGCAGTCTAAATCAGGAGGCTCTGCATGAGGGGCTATGCTGGGTGCAGCTATCAGGTATTTCTTTCGTTCCTCCCACATTAAGTTAGGCATATTACTGTTTGACCCTGCCACTGTATAACAAGAAAACAGTTACCGCAGCTGAGACCACACAGGTTTTGTTGGGATACCATCAACACAGCACCAAAGCGTGGCCAGGGAGGGAATGTGGTTCAGATAGACCTGCTAAATATGAAAGTTCCTACTTTCTTTCTCTCTCCATCCTTCTACTCCCAAAGATGTGAGTTAAAATCAAAAGAGATTATAACCCTGAACTGCTATACTTTATTTTTTTGGTATGGGGGAGGGGGCAGCATCTCACTCTGTCACCCAAGCTGGAGTGCAGTGTTACGACCTTGGCTCACTGCAACATCTGCCTCCTAGGTCCAAGAGAGTCTTCTGCCTCAACCTCCCTAGTAGCTGGGGCTCTAGGCACCTGCTACTGCACCTGGCTAATTTTTGTATTTTTAGTAGAAACAGGGTTTCACCATGTTGGCCAGGCTGGTCTTGAACTCCTGACCTCAGGTGATCCACCTACCTCAGTCTCCCAAAGTGCTGAGATTATAAGAGTGAACCACTGTGTCCGGCCATGAACTGGTATACTTTTTGAAGTTTAAGAAGGTATTCTGAGGGATGGAGTTGCAGAGTTATCTGAGGGATGGAGCTAGAAGATAGGGTGGTAGCAATGTGAGTACCGCAGTATCTAGAGTACTCTTTCCTCAGGCAAAACCTTCAACTTTTCTCAAAGGTATGGTGCAAATCAAAGTCTGGGTTTCAGTGTCTTCTCCTGATAAGCATACCCAGCTTCACCTTCAGAAATACTTGGAAGTGAGAATAGCTTCTGGACAAAAAATATTACACATATGTTTTATATCACTGCTATGGAAATACAACAACAAACAGAAATATGGAGGTTACAAAAAAAGTAAATAGAAGAAGTTCAATAATTTAAAATAATAAGTAGTGTACTCAAAAGAAGAGAATAGTAGTAATTAGAAATAATCTTATTAATTAGAAATAATATTGGTAATATGAAACTAGAGCAAGAAACAGCAATAATTAGTATGAAAAATATTATTATTAACATTTTTAAATAGATGGGTTTACTTCTGGTTTCAGTTACAAGATGTAAAACTTGGAAGTCTTTACTTACCTACTTACAAGAATAGCTAGAAAAAGTGAAAATCAGTGACTTATCCTATATTCAAAAGGACTAACATCATAGAGAATCCTGCAACACTGAAATTTGGAGAAGCAGATGAATCCAAAGAGGCACAGCCAAGACCTGCTTACCTGGAGCAGAAACTGCTAGAGCCAGAAGCTAATATAAATCCTTAAATGTTAACTTTGATGAATGCAATAGACTGATGAGGACTAGTGTGAGAGTAAAAAACTTCTGAGCTGCAATCTTGGAGGGAGCCCATACTTTTCTGGACTGTTCTCAGAAACACCACTAGGTTCTCATAGTTAAGATGCCGAAGATCTCTTTGTGGCTCTGGCAGAGAAAGGGAGAGAGTTATCACTGTGAAATGAGTCTAGATCCTTCTCCATAATAAAAGCCTACTTTTCAAGAGGAAAATAATTAGCAAGAGCCTTATCCTGAGAAAATGAAATTCTTCTGACTTCAGTACCCTTCAGCCTTCCTATCCAAGATTAGGGAAAATCACAGTCAATAGGAGTGAAGATTTCAGTTAAATCGATTAGACCACTATACCAGGGAAGAAAATAGGAGACTCTGGGAGGGGAAAAAAATTTACACCATTTGAGGAATACTTGTAAAACTCACAGCCCAAGTACAGGTTTACTAAAAGACTGAGTTTAATCAGAAGATTATAGAATGTTCCTTCTCTCCCACGTAACACTACACCAAGAGTAATCCAATACAATAATAGATTAAGGCTGCAAGAAATGCAAGACCTAGAATATTTTTTAATGTATCTTGGTCTACAGCAAAGTAAAGCAATAAAGGCTCTGAGAAGTAACCTGGCTACATTTTAAGAAAATATTTAAATATGATTTCTCCACTAAAATTAGCCCATCCTAAAGTTATTTGCAAGTGCAAAAGGTAATTTATGGTCAGTTTAAGTCATTTCTCCACTAAAGGAAATTCCCACAGGCATCCAGAATCTCTCTTTATCTTCTCTTGTAGTTATTTTTATTGTCTGTCTAGACTTTTAAAACAGGCTTCTAGGTGTGACTAATAGGCCATACAGAAATACTTTGCATCACATTACACTTTCAGATGTTCTCTTACACCTTGCCTTAAATTTAGCTATACTCATTTTCTCTTGGACAAGCTTTCCCAAGGTGGCTGTTCAATTCCAGTTGAAGCTAATGAGTCTAATTTAGCTGCCTCTACTCAGATGAAATTGCCTTGCGATTGAGTGTCAGCATCCTTTCTAAAGAATCTCTTTGAATGTTCTGTTAAGATAGTTTGCAAACAACAGAATTTCATTTCCAGATATAGAGCATCTAACTTTTATTTGGTAATCAAGAGAAAGGAATGCACTAGAGAAAGAAAATCAATCATATTTTTATTTTGGTTTAAGAAAAGAAGCCTAAAGTGTAAAAGGACTTTTCATTAAATTAAAGTACATTAGAAACAATGATTTTTATTCAAGTTTTAAGATGTTCTAAATTCTTTTATCCCCCATATTGCAAACTTTTTATTAGACAACAATTATTTCATGCAAATATTAAAATAGTATTTCAATACATATTGCAATATCTGTTTTATTCCTGGTGATATGAGCATTTTTCAAATGTTCTAATTGTGTATAAAATAGTATGTGTATGTTATATATACATGAGTGCTGTTTATTCCTATTAAACATTCATTTTGAATTTCCACATTTATTATTTATTTGCTGAAAGCACAAAGTGAATTTTTAAATTATACTCAAAGTATACAAATAAAATGAATAGCAGGCAAAAAGCCCCTGACATTCACTATAAATATATAGAAACCAATGTAAACAAGCCAACTATCTTTGTGACAAAATTTTCTACACTGTTTCATGGTATATTGCTTTAAAATGCCGCATTCCATTAAATATTGAAGTTTTCATGAGGACATGTATTAAGCATAGGAAAACTATTCTATCATATCTTTAAATGAGTGAAATTATTTATTGCCGGTGTTTATGGACAAAATAAAACTTGTCCAAGAAGGACTGGTAATTTAGGAGACTGTAACTTTGCTACTTCCATTTGTCTTCACAAGGTAGTCACATGTTAGATTTTACTCTCCTGACATTATGGCTGCATTTCCTGCTCATTGAAACAATGTGCTGAGCATCTTTTGCACAATAGCTCATAAAACCCTCATAACCTCCCTCTGAGAAGACAGTACCATTACAACATTTTACCCATGAAGAAACTGAGGCTCAAAAAAGATAAGACACTCACTAAATACCTGGTGTTTTAAATCAATCAGGCTTGGGTTTAATTAGTCTTCCTATTTCATAGCCATTAAAGCTTTAATTGAATACATAACAAACACAATTTAAGGTGGCTTATAAAAACCTTGGCTCTGCCTTCAGGACTCACAATCTAGGGTATATGCAAAAAATTATAAGGTGGTTCCTGACTCTGCCTCAGTTTTAGGAATAGTCTTAGAGAGGGGCCTGTAGCAAGCCAGAGTTTCTGTAACTTGTCTAACAAAGGTGACTGATCCTCAGATCCACTAATAGTTAAATTACAGAAGAGCCATTCTTCCTTTGTTATGTAAAAAAGTCAAAATTACAGACTTTTTAAAAACAAACAGTTGTAATTTTTTTGAACTGGTGAAAAGTCAGAATTTTAGAAAGCCTTTCAAATGAATTTTTTAAAAAATCAATGAGTTAGACTTGGTTTATAGGCTCCCAGTTTGCAATCTGTGTGCAAATATGGACTCATCCATTCCCTCTGCTCTGAGATTTTTCTCAGTCATCTGATTTCACTGAAAAACAGTGATGCATGACAGATGAGTCCCAGAATTGGGTCTTAGCCTAGGAGAGTTCTTGGCTTCACTCAAGAAAGAACTCAAGGATGAGCCAATGGTGTTAACCAGAAATCTCTTTACTGAACAGTACTGCTCCTTGCAAAGCAATGTAAATTGAGGGGCAAGTTATGTAGAACTATCTAAGAAAGGGGTGCCAATTGTAAACTGCCATAGCACTGGTGGGAGTGTCTTATACCAATGAGCAATGAGGAAAACCAGAGATCACTTTTATGGCCATCTGCTGGTTCTTGCCAGTTTCTTCACTTTGTTCTGTCTGGACCAGATTCTGTTTTGGTCAGCAGGGTTGTGACCAGAAAACAAGTCCTTTAAGTCTTCTAACCTCAGCAGTACTACCTTTACCATCACCTAGGATTAAAAACAATAAGTGGAATTATTTTTTGATCTTCACTAGCCAGTGATTTGTCAGGCCCTGTTATCCTCATTTGCATTTTCACTGAGTCTGCTCTGGTCATATCTGCATCACCACCCTACCTCAGTTTTTCTTACGCTAGTCCACTCTTGCTCAGGATTTTACTTAAACTTTTTTTTACATGTAAAACTGCTGCTTGGAAACTTGTGATATGTTTCTACCACCTAACATAAGTAAATTAAAGGTAAATTCCTTTAATTCCATGTAAATTCCATGACCTGACCCAATCTATCTTTTATCTTTCTGACTCTCAGTGCTCTCAGTTAACCTCTATATTAGTCAGGGTTCTTGAGGGAAAAAGAATAAATGAGATGTAGATATAAGTACAGATATATAGACAGATCAATATATATTTATTATAATGAATTGGCTTATATGATTACAGAGCCTGAGAAATTTTAAGACCTGCAGTAGGCAAGCTAAGACCAAGGAAAGCCAATGGTGTAGTTCCAGCATGAGTCCAAATGTCTGAGAATGAAGACAGCTGAGGGTATCTGTTCCAGTTCAGAAGTCAGCAGTCTTGGAACCCAAGAAAAGCTGATTGTTTTTTAGTTCAATTTTGAAGGCAGGAAAAGACCAATGTTCTATCTCATGGCAGTTAGGTAGAAGAAGTTCCCTCTTACTCAGTTTTTTGGTTGACAAAAGTCTTTAATTTATTGGATGTGGTCCACCCACACTGGGGAGGACAATCTATTTTACTCAGTCTATAGATTCAAATGTTAACTTCAGCTAGAAACACCCCATATAAACACATCTAGAGTAATATTTGACCAAAAGTCTGGGTGCTCATGGCCCCATCGAGTTGATACATAAAATTAAGCATCATATATTTCTTCTGTAGAAGTTCTAATATGCTATGAAATTTACTTAAATAATGTATGTTTGGATTATCCAATTTACCAGAACATGAGTTCCACAAAAACAAGGCTTTTGGTCTGCTTTGGTCATTCATTTATATTCAACATTTAGAAAAGTTCTCCACACAAAGTACATTACTCAACAAATTGTTGCTGGATAAATATTGTTATATCGATATTTTGTATTAACATTATGACTTCTAATTCTGTGAAGCCACACCTTCATAAATGTTGGTTTTGGACACATGTATTGCTCTCAAGTGACTGGGAAGTGTGATTATGATGAAAACAGAAGAAAGAGGACTTACTGTTTTAGAATAGTCTAGGAGGGATTCATAGAGAAGATGAGACAAATTGTGCCCTGAAGGATTAGTTGGAATTGTGGTGAGTTCAGAAGAAGATGGAATACTTCCAATATGACTTTTAAAAAAATTGGAAGAGAGAAAAAGTGCAAACATTAAAGCAGAGGAAGAGAGTTGACCAAATTGGAACTACTTAGAATTTTTACAGAAAGTTTAGGATGGAAGGAACGCAGTAGCAGTTTTGTCTTGATGATGTTCAAGGAGAAAATGTCTGAAGTCAAGATTTTAGACTTGGAGCCGTATTTTAAAGTCATAAATGCTGTGTCCAGGTTTTTTCATCATCTTGTGATGAAAGGGAAGTCAGAAAATAACTAAAAGAAAATAACGGCATGATGTATGTAAAATGTAAGAAAATTAATATCATCATGGTTGATAGCTTGTAATCATAAAGAGATTATACAAAGAAAATAAATAGATGACTGATATTTTATTCACTGTCATTTTAGTCATTCCACTAAAAAGAAGCAAAACTAATTACTTTTCAAATAAAAGAGCACTTGTTACCAAAGATATATATTTATCTTTGAGGAGATCAACATACTGTAGGTGACTAACAAAGTTTGGGGTCTCAGGAAGCACCGCCTCCCATATCCCTTCATGCCACTCTTGTTTGGCTGTTCAGGGCCCAGAATAGGATCTCTAGACTGAAACTGAGAATAGGCACTAAGAAGCTCTTTGTTAAATGACATACAGATTTGTTTAGATCATTATTGAAGATCCCTGCAAATAAAGTATATGTCAAAAAGTGGAAGTAATCCATCCTTCTAGTGAATGGATCAGGCCTGTGAAATCAGTTTTTTTTCTAGAAAATAAATAATGAGCAATGAATTAGTACTGGCTGTACTTTAAGCTGCAGTTTCCATTGCAAATAGTATTACTTTGCTATTAAAGTTCAGGCCATTTCCTTGGTTGTAAAGACAACTATTACATCAGCCAACTCCGTTACTCTGAAAAGTACTGGGTGAACATCCATTTTTAATAGCTTAAAATACCAGTGTTAAGCTTGTGTGATTAGGTACGTGTATGTGTGCATGTGCTAAACATACTATTTCAACAAAAAAGGGATTAGGACTAAAAGCAGGGTGAGATCAGAGAAAATGGGCAGGAATAGAAAACTCAAAAGGTGTATTATGGAAACAAACTTTGAGCGTGATTTTGTCGAAACAAGTTGATACAACTCTTTCCATTCTTTATCCAAATACAAAATCAGAAGACATCTCTCAAAAGAGAGGCTAGAATTCTATGGTTGTGAAAAGTTGAGACTGGAAAGCTTAGCAAATAAGTCTGCTGCCATAAGTATAATTAAAAATACAAAGCCACTCACTTTTATGTATTTGTTTTAGAATCCAAGTAAAAACTGGAATTCCAATATACCTTATATGATAAAAAATGATATTTTTTCTTTCTGAAAAATAATTTTAGTGTATCTTCAATTTGTCAATGTCTTACTTGAGCCACACTAAAGGGGCCATAATTATAAGTCATATATTAAAAGAAACACAAGATTTAGCATAATGAAAAATGAAATATAATTTTGTAAATTAAGTTTTGTTTCATGTTGCTTTCACTTTGTCATGTATTGAAGAAACCATGATTATATTGGATTTTTTGATTCACAGTCATGAAATCTAACTGAAATGTATTTCTCATATCAAAATGCAAAATGTATACCTAAGATAACTGACTAATTTGAAGCTTGATGATCTCAATTTTCAAGATAATTTATTGAAAATATACTCTGTTCTTTAATCAAATAATAGTTTTCAGTATTAGCTGCTCTTATTTCTAAAAACTAAATAGTCTGTAGCAATTTAAAAAACAAACTTTTTTATCTTTTTTTTAGAGACAAAGACTTACTCTATCACCCAGGCTAGAGTGCAGTGGCTTGATCGTAGCTCACTGCAGCCTGACCTCCTGGACTCAAGTGATTCTCCCGCCTCAGCCTCCTGGTAGTTAGGACTACAGGCATGCACCACCATGCTCAGGTAATTAAAAAAAGAAAAAAAAACTTTTCGTTTAGAAATGGGTCTCAATATATTGCCCAGGCTAGTTTTGTAGGAAGCCAGCCCCCACACACCACCTGTGGGTAACCCAAGTTCAGTGGCAACAAAGTAATGAGAAAAAGACAGATTAAGAGTCGGACCGGGGGCCAGTGCATAAACGGAGGCTACAAAGGCCCCAAGCTCTGATCTTCCACAGTATTTATTGGTTACAATCACTTTGATCAATAGGGTAGGTGGTGGAGTGATGGTGGGGAGAGGGTGACTTGATGGTGGGGTGAATCAGAGCTGGAACTGAATCTATAAGCTGAAACTGAATCACTGGGCTGGAACTAGTGTGTCATTCTAAAAATTGATTACAGTGGCAGGTTCAGGAGTTTCACAAAACAAGAACATGTGGTTCTATTATCTATGTGCAGCTGGTAGAATGCAGGCCTCACAAGGACCCTATAAGTCTGGTTATGTCTTAGCAAGATTGAAAATCCCTAGAATACTCATACTCCTTTATCAATGGTTTCTTTCTGAGAAAACAAGATGCTTTGTAGGTTGCATCTGGTTTTACATTATAGCCACAACCATTAAAATTCTATAAATATATTGACAGTTTTCACTGTTGTGTTATTGGATGAAGAATTTGCTAGAGAAGGAGAAGCAATGGATCTTAGCTCAACTCTCAGAACTATAAGTGGGTCATCAAAGCTACTCTCTGAATCATAACCCGAATGGGGAAGAGTAGAACACCACTTCTTCCTAAGGCTTGTAATGTTTAGAATGTGTTTTATCTTTATTATCTGGTCTCTCCTTAAAATAACTCCATATTAACTGAAATAATCTCATCATGTGTGTTTCTTGAAAACTTAAGCTGACTAATCCATATAATCATGATGCTACCTAATGTAAGTATGTTCTTTTATAAGTTTGCCTGTCAAAATAATAATGTAAACTGGCTACACATGATCAGGAATTATTATAAGAATACTGAAAATCTTAACAAATTGAATGTGGCTAGGCATCAGGAGAAAGTAGAGGCTTGATCCCTTTTCTCTCTTATTCAGAAAACTACCTTTATTTCTGACTTTTTAGAAGAAATAAATGACATTAAACATGGCCTCAAAAAGCCATTGAGCTGAAAACATTCAGGCACTAGAGACAGAGGGCTGTAATTACTTATCATCACAAATGCAAAAGTTTCAGGAGAGAATCATTTGTTTATTTACAGCTACTTATCCATCTCCAGTACTCAGTGGCTAGCTGATTAGATAAAATGTAATACAGCCAATAGAGAAACCACTAAAAAAAAAAATGATTTGTTGACAATCCCAAATATGTCTACTCTATCAGACATATAAACTGTGCATGTCTGCAACTGGGTTCTAATATTCCATATTAAAACTGCTTTCTTCCTATTTTTTTCTATTTCAATAACCTTTGGGGTACAAGCAGCTTTCTATTATATGGATCAATCATATAGTGATGAATTCTGAGTGTACCTGTTACCTGAGTAGCGTACATTGTATCTAATGTGTCATTTTCTATCCACCCTCTTCTTCCACCCTCTTCCTTCCAAGTTGCTAAAGTCCATTATATCGCTCAGTATGCTTTTGCATTCTCATAGCTTAGTACCCACTTATATGAGAACATATGGTATTTCATTTTCTATTCCTGAGTTACTTCACTTACATTAATGACTCCCAGCTCCATCCAAGTTGCCGCAAAATACATTATTGCATTGCTTTAAATGGCTGAGTAGTATTCCATGGTCTGTATATATCACATTTTCTTTATCTGCTCATTAGTGGTTGGGCACTTAGGTTAGTTCCACATATTTGCAATTGTGAATTGTGCTGCCGTAAACATACATGCACAAGTGTCTTTTTCATATAATGACTTTCTTTCCTTTGAGTGGGTACCCAGCAGTTGGACCGATAGGTCGATGGTAGATCAGACTTTTAGCTCTGTAAGAAATCACCATACTGTTTTCCATAGAGGTTGCACTAATTTATGCTCCTATCAGCAGTGTATAAATGTTCTCTTTTCCCCATATCCTCACCAATATCTACAGTTTGTTTTACTTTTTTTTCTTTTTTGAAGCAAGTTCTCACTCTCTCACCCAGAATAGAGTGCAGTGGCATGATCATGGCTCACTGCAGCCTCGACCTCCTGGGCTCAAACGATCCTCTGGCCTTAGCCCCTGGAGTAGCTGGGACCACATGTACATGCCATTACACCTGGCTGATTTTTTGTGTGTGTACTTTTTGTAGAGATGGGGTTTTGCCATGTTGCCCATGTTGGTCTCGAACTCCTGAGCTCAAGTGATCAGCCCCTCTTGGCCTTCCAATGAGCTGAGATTCCAGGCATAAGTCACTGTGCCTAGCCTGTTTTTGAATTTTGAAATAATGTCCATTCTTGTAGCAGTAAGATGGTATCTAATTGTGGCTTTAATTTTCACTTCCCTGATGATTAGTAAAGTTGAACATTTTTTCATATGTTTGTTGGCCATCTGTAAATCTTCTTTTGAGAAATGTTTATGCCCTTTTCACACTTTTTAATGGGATTATTTGCTTTTCTCTTTGTTTTTGTTTGAGTTCCTTGTAGATTGTGGAGACTAGTCCTTTGTCAGATGTATACTTTTCAAATATTTTCTCCCATTTTTTTGGTTTTCTCTTGATTAATTGCTGTACAGAAGCTTTTTAGTTTAATTAGGTCCCATTTATTTATTTTTGTTTTTATTGCATTTGCTTTTGGGGTCTTAGTAATTAATTATTTGCCTGGGCTGATGTCTAGAAGAGGTTTTCCAACATTGTCTTCCAGAACTTTTATAGTTTCAGGTCTTATATTGAAGCCTTTGATCCATCTCAAGTTGATTTTTTTTTATAAGATAAGAGAGACGGTTTCATTCTACATGTGGCTTGCTAGTTTTCCTAACTCCATTTATTAAATAGGGTGTTCATTCCCCAATTTAAGTTTTTGTGTGCCTTGCCAAAAATCAGTTGACTGTGCATATTTGGCCTTACTTCTGGGTTCTCTATCCTGTTCCACTGGTCTTTGACTGCTTTTATAACAGCGCCATGCTGTTTTGGTAACTATAGCTTTATAGTGTAATTTGAAATCCAGTTATGTGGTGCCTCCAGATTTCTTCCTTTTGCTTAGGATTGCTTTGGGCATTTGGGCTCTTAATGATTTCATATGAATTTTAGTATTTTTTTCTAATTCTGTTAAAAATTATGTTGGTATTTTTCTGGGAATTGCCTTGAACCTGTAGATTGCTTTGGGAGTTTGGTCATTTTCCCAATATTGATTCTTCCAGTCCATGAGCATATGATGTGTTTCCATTTGTTTGTGTCACTTGTGACATCTTTCAGCAGTGTTTGGTAGTTGTCTTTGAGGAGATCTGTCACCTGCTTGGTTAAGTATATTTTTAGGTATTTTTTTTTTTTTTTTTTTGCAGCTGTTGCAAAAGGGATTGAGTTCTTGATTTGATTCTCAGCTTGGATTTTGTTGGTATGTCACAGTGCTACCAATTTGTGCACATTGATATTGTAACCTGAGATTTTATTTAATTCCTTTATCAAATCTAAAAGTCTTTAGGAGGAGTCTTTAGGATTTTCTAAGTGTACAATTATATCATCTGCAAACAGCAAGAGTTTGACTTCCTCTTTTCCAATTTAGATACCCTTTATTTCCTTCTTTTGCCTAATTTCTCTAGCTAATACTTCCAGCACTATGTTAAATAGGAGTGGTAAAGGTAAGCATCCTGTCTTATTTCTGTTCTTAGAGGAAATGCTTTCAACTTTTCCCCATTCAACATGATGTTGGCTGTGGGTTTATCATATATGGCTTTTATCATTTTGAGGTAAGTCCCTTCTATATGCCTAATTTGTTGAGAGTTTTTATCATAAAGTTATGTTGGATTTTGTCAACTGCTTTTTCTGCATTTATTGAGATGATCACATGTTTTTTGTTTTTAATTCTCTTTATGTGATGTATCACATTTATTGACTTGCATGTGTTAAACCATCCCTGCATCCCTGGAATGAAACCCACTTGATTATGATAAATTAGCTTTTTGATGTGCTGTTGATTTGGTTAGCTATTATTTTGTTAAGAATTTTTATGTCTACATTCATCAGAAAAATTGGACTGTAGTTTTCTTTTTTTGTTATTCCTTCCCTGATTTTGATATCAAAGTGATTCTGTCTTTATAGAATGATTTATGAAGAATTCCCTTTTTCTTAATTTTTCAGAATAATTTCAGTGTGATTGATGAAATTATTCTTTGAATGAATTTGTGGTAGAATTCAGCTGTGACTCTACCTGGACTTGGGCTTTTTTAGTTGTTGTTGGCAAGTTTTAAATTACTGATTCAGTCTCACTGCTTGTTATTGGTCTGTTCAAGGTTTCTATTTCTTCTTCATTTAATCTAGGTGGGTTGTATATTTCCAGGAAATTGTTAATCTCCTCTAGATTTTCTAATTTGTATGTGTAAAAGTGTTCATAGTAGTATCAACTGATCTTTTGTATTTCTGTGGTGTTGGTTATAATGTCTCTAGTTTCACTTTAAATTGAGCTTATTTAGATCTTTTTACTTGGTTAATCTAGCAACAATCTATCTTTTTATTTATTTTTTACAAAAAAAAGTTTTTTGTTTCATTGATTGTACTTTTTTTTTGTTTAAATTTCATTTTATTCTGCTCTGATCTTTGTTATTTCTTTTATTCTCCTAGCTTTGGGTTTAGTTTGTTCTTGTTCCTCTACTTTCTTGAGGTGTGACAGGTTGTCAATTTGTATTGTTTCAGACTTTTGGATGCAGACATTTAGCACTATAAACTTTCTTCTTAGCACCACTTGTACTGTATCTCAGAGATTTGATAACTTGTGTCATTACTATCATTATTCAATTCAAAGATTTTTAAAATTTTCATCTTGATTTTATTGTTAATTCAGACATCACTCAGGAGCAGATTATTTAATGTCTTTGTATTTGTATAGTTTTGAGGGTTCCTTTTGCAGTTGATTTCTAGTTTTATCTACTGTGGTCTAAGAAGATACTAGGCATGATTTCATTTTTGAAAAATGTACTGACTCTTGTTCTGTGGCCTATTATATGGTCTATCTTGGAGAATGTTCTGTGTGTGGATTAGAAGAATGTACATTTTGCAGACCTTGGGTAGAATATTCTGTTAATATCCATTAAGTTCATTTGTTCTAACACGTCATTTAAGTCTATTGTTTCTCTGTAATTTATTTTCTGTCTTAGACATCTGTCTAGTGCTGCCAGGGGTTTATTGAAGTCTCCCACTATTATTGTTTTCTTGTCTATCTCATTTCTTAGGTCTTATAGTAATTGTTCTATGAATCTAGGAGCTCTAGTGTTTAATGCATGTAGGTTTAGGATTGTAATATCTTCTTGGTGAATTGATCCTTTTATCATCATATAGCGATCAACCTTTCTTTTCACTGTTACTGCTCTGAAGACTCTTTGGTCTGATAATAGCTACTCCTGCTTGCTTTAGGTTTTCATTTTTGTGGAATACCACTTCTACTCTTTTACCTTGAGTTTATGTGAATCCTTCTGTGTTAAGTGAGTCTATTGGAAACAGTAGATATTTGAATTGTGACTTTTTATCCATTCTGCCATTCTGCATATTTTAAGTGGAGCACTTAGGCCATTTACATGCAACATTAATGTTGAGATGTGACATACTATTCTCTTCATCATGTTGTTACCTAGTTTGTTTTTATTATGTTATTGTTTTATAGGCTCTGTAAGTTTTAAGTGTTCAAGAGGTTCTACTTTGGTGTATATTGACCTTTTGATTTCAAGATTTATAACTCCTTTTAGTATTTCTTATAGTGCATATTTGGTGTGACACATTCTCTCAGCATTTGAAAATGATGTCATTTCTCCTTCATTTGTGAAACTTAGTTTTGCAGGATATCAAATTCTTAGCCCACAGTTGTTTTGTTCAAGGAGGTTGAAGATAGGACCCTAATCCTTTCTGGCTTCCAAGGTTCATGCTGAAAAGTTGGTTGTTAGTCTAATAGGTTTTGCTTTGTAGATTATCTGATGCTTTTGTATTACTGTTCTTGGAATTTCTTCCTTCATGTTGACTTTAGATAGCCTGATGACTATATCCCTTGGTGATCTTTTATACTGATTTGATTTAAATTATTATAAAAGGATTTAACAGAAGTAGCATAGTTAAGGTTTATGAAAGAATGTGAGGTTCATATTTTAAAATTAGATAGAATGGACAGAAATGAAATATGAAAGCATAACAATTTGCCTTTTCAAAAGGAAAAATACTGAATTATTGAAGCAAGAATGCTGTGTACAATGAAGAAATAAAATCCTTTTAAACATTAAAATTAAATGGAGTATACTTTGAAAACTATCCATTAAAATTTATAACAGTTGTAAAAATGACTTGTTTGCATATTTTCCTTTGTATTTTATATTAGTTAAGCAATTTGATAGAATTTCATTTTAAAGTACAAATGTTTAGTTTCTACTTATGTGCAGAATATGGCCATTTGTTTGTTGACTTATTAAGCACTGGAGTTTGTTTTCAGTGTAGTTTTAGGTGAAAAAAAATTCTTCCAATTCAATAAAGTGTGAAACTTCCAATAGCAGAACACAATTTACAAATATATATATTCAACCTAAGTAATTTGTATTAAAAATTTTGTTTTCCTGCTCTTTTTTTAACCACAATTAACTTTATGTATTTTACTAATGCTAAGTATTTTATATTATTTAGTAACATGAAATGAGAATCTTTATTAAAGCTATTACAGCAAGTTCTCAAATAACATCATTTTGTTCAATTCCCTCTTGTGTTTGGAGTTGGAAGTGTGTGGAATTTGTATGTTCTTCCCATGTCTGAGTGAGTTTCATCCAGGTACTCTGATTTCCTCTCACATCCCAAAGATGTGCACATTAGATACATTCGTGTGTCTAGATGGTCCCAGTTTGATTGAGTGTGGATGTCCATGTGTACACCCTGTGATGGGAAGGCATCCTGTCCACAGCTAATTTCTACCTTGCACACTGAGCTGCAATTCTGAACTGAAATAAGCAGGTGAACAGTGATCTTATTTGTTCTTGGTAGTCTTTATTAAATGTATGTATAGCTCCCATTTATTTAAATATTTGATACTAGAGATGTTTTGAGCCCTTAGTTTAAAGTTTGACAATGCTTTTGTCACCCAAAATATGATGTAGGTATTTGACTGTTGTTTATATTGAGTAGCTTATTATAAATTGTTCTGTTAAATGTTTCTTCACTTAATGCCACAGTGTCCAAAACCTGTTGATGATGTTAAGAGAATACTCACTGTATATATTATAGCTCATCAATTTTCAATTACATATGCCTTTCTAGTATACATAATGAAATATAAATTTCCATTCTGATTTATTACATAACAAATTCATTGATCTTATTAAATATTGCCTTGCCTATGTGATGCTAAGTACATCTATTGCCTAACCTTTGTGAAATAACAAGAAATGCCCATTATCACAGTAGTTAATCACAGGAAAATCCACGATTCTTGAGGTAGCATGGAACATTTGTTAGGAAGATAGACTCTGCAGTCATAGTGCCTGACTTTTTTTATTTTGTATTTATTTTTTTATTTTTTGAGACAGAGTCTTTCTCTGTTGCCAGGCTAGAATGCAGTGGCATGGTCTTGACTCACTACAACCTCCACCTCCCAGGTTCAAGTGATTCTCCTGCCTCAGCCTCCTGAATAGCTGGGACTACAGGTGCATGCCACCATGCCCAGCTAATTTTTATATTTTTAGTAGAGACGAGGTTTCACCATGTGGCCAATATGGTCTCGATCTCTTGTCCTCGTGGTCTGCCCGCCTTGGCCTCCCAAACTGCTGGAATTACAGGTGGGAGCCACCATGCCCTTCCAGTGCCTAAATTTTAATGCTGATTTAATTGCTTACTAGATACATGACCTTGATCAGGTTAAACAACATTTGAGCCACAGTTTCCTCTTCTGTAAAAGATAACTAATAACATCTATCCCAATAGGTTGTTGGGGGTTTAAATGAGAAAAAGCACGCAAAGTATTCAAAAGCCATTGGTACATGTCAAACAATCAATAAATATGAGCTTTTATTAAGTAAAGATTGGAAATTTTAAGCATTCTAAATAATCATAATTTCTAAAGAGTATGGATCAATTTATAGTTTACAAATGCTATCCCATATATTGCATAATTTTATCCTGTATGATAATCTTATGTGTAGGTATCAAAATTCCCATTGAAGGAAGGAAGAATTAGTGTATTAGCCCATTTTCTTACTGCTACAAAGAAATACCTGGGACTGAGTAGTTGATAAAGACATAGAAATTTAATGGACTCACATGTTCACATGGCTGTGGTGGCCTCACAGTCATGGCAGAAGGTGAAGGAGAAGAAAAGGTATGTCTTATATGGTGGCGGGCAAGAGAGCATGTGCAGGGGAATTTTCCTTTATAAAATCATAAGCTCTCATGAGATTTATTCACTGTCACAACAAGAGCATAAGAAAACCTGCCCCCATTCAGTTACCTCCCATTGGGTCCCAATAATAATAAACCATGGGGATTATTGAAGCTACAATTCAAGATGAGATTTGGGTGGGGACACAGCCAAACTATATTGATGGGATTAAGTTGCTATACTACACTAACTATCAGACTAAGGGCTTTCATATAAGGCAAGTGCTATTATTAATATGATTTGGGAGATGAGGAAACTGTAGATTACAGAGAATAAGAAGTGTGCTCAAATACTCAACTATTAAATGAAGAAAAAAGAAGAGATGTATAGTCTGAATTTTGACTATTTCCTTGTGATATTGTTACCAGGAACTGTAGGAATCCTCAGTTCTTGTCTAACTTGAAAGAAAAAATTCAGCCAAAAGTCACAGCAAGAGTTAAGTAGCAGGTTTTGTTGAAGGAAGATAAAGCACATTCCTAGAGTGAAGTGAAAAATAGCTCCAGGCTGTTAAGTTTGGAAAAAATAGTAGCAGTAGTGTTTATTTATAGAGACAGTACACGTGAGAGATGGGACAGAGTCTGCTTAAAAGAATGATGCAGCAGCAGCAGCAGCTAGTGCTGAAGGACTCTCTTTATGAAAATCTTACGTGATTGTTTTTGAAGGGCCATTAGGGGATGTTACTTGCAAGCATGTTTGAGTCCCCTTTGAACACACATGCTCCGTGGTTGTAAATGCAAGTAGTGTACATGTTGTGTGTCTTACTAGCATTTAAAAGCTCCACCAGGCTGGGAGTGGTGGCTCATGCCTGTAATCCCCGAACTTTGGGAGGCAGAGGAGAATGTATCACCTGAGGTTGAGAGTTCAAGACCAGCCTGGCCAACATGATGAAATCTCATTTTATCAAAAATTAGCTGGGCATGGTGGCACACACCTGTAATCCCAGCTATTCCTGAGACTAAGACAAGAGAATCACTTGGACCCAGCAGGCAGAGGTTGCAGTGAGCTGAGATTGTGCCACTGCACTCCAGCCTGGGCAACAAGAGCAAAACCCCATCAAAAAGAAAAAATAGCAAAACAAAAAGCTCCACCCAGGGATGTAATTTTTACTATTATAATCAGTAAAAGGGGCTACTTTGGGGTGAGTTTTTGAAGGAATGTGCATGCTCTTCAGCGGAGAAAATCCCAAGTGCGGTTTTCTCCAGATAGGGTCTGATAAATTCCTTTTAGGGCTGGAGGAGCCAAACCACAAGGCCAGAAGTAGCCAGTGTAGCCATGTATATCATTCAGTCCTCACACTGCTATGAAGAAATACTCAAGACTGGGTAATTTTTAAAGAAAAAAGGTTTAATTTATTTACCTTTCTGCACTGCTGAGGAGGCCTCGGGAAATTTATAATCATGGGGGAAGGCAGCAGGACAGAGTGAGTGCTAAGCAGTGGGGGAAGCCCCTTTTAAACCATCACATCTAGTGAGAACTTATTATTACCATGAGAACAACATGGTGGAAACCACCCCTATGATTCAATTATCTCCACATGGTCCCGCCCTTGCAACATGGGGATTATTACAATTCAAGGTGAGATTTGGGTGGGGACACAGAGCCAAACCATATTATTCTGTCCATGGCCCTTCACAAATCTCATGCCCACACATTTCAAAACACAATCATGCCCTTCCAACAGTTTCCCAAAGTCTTAATTCATCCAGCATTAACCCAAAATTCCCAGACCAAAATCTCATCTGAGGCAAGGCAATTCCCTTCTACCTGTGAGCCTGTAAAATCAAAAGCAAGTTAGTTACTTCCTAGATACAGTTGAGGCATTAGGTAAATACACCTGTTCCAAATGGGAGAAATTGGCCAAAACAAAGGGGCTACAGGCCCATGTAAGTCTGAAATCCAACAAGGCAGTCACTAAACCTTAAACTTCCAAAATGGTATTCTTTGACTCCATATCTCACATCCAGGTTACGCTGATGCTAAAGATAGGCTCCTACTGCCTTAAACAGCTCCACCTCTGTGGCTTTGCAGAGTACAACCCCCCCCCCCGCCCCACCCCCAGGCTGCTTTCATGGGCTGCTGTTGAGTGTCTAGCCTTTTGAGGCACACAGTGAAAGCTGTCAGTGGATCTACCATTCTGGGGCCTGCAGGATGGTGGCCCTCTTCTCACAGATCTACTAGGCAGTGCCCTAGTGGGGACTCTGGGTTGGGGCTCCAACTCCACATTTTCTTTCTTCTCAGACCTAGCAGAGGTTCTTCAGGGTGGCTCTGCACCTTCAGCTAAACTCTGCCTGGACATCCAGGTGTTTCCATACATCCTCTGAAATCTAGGTGGAGGTTCCTAAAACTAAATTCTTAACTTCTGTGCACCCACAGGACAAACACCACATGGAAGCTGCCAAGGTTTGGGGCTTTCATCCTCTGAAACAACAGCCTGAGCTGTACGTTGGCCCTTTTAGCCACAGCTGGAGCTGAAGCAGCTGGGATACAACACACTATGTTCTGAGGCTGCAAAGAACAGTGGGGTCCCAAGCCTGGCCCAGAAACTACTTTTTCCTCCTAGACTTCCAGGTCTGTGATGGGAAGGGCTGCCACAAAATTCTCTGACATGCTCTGGAGATATTTTCCCCTTTATCTTGGTGATTAGCATTTGGCTCCTTATTATTTATACAAATTTCTGTAGCAGGCTTGAATTTCTGAAATTTTTTTCTATCACATCGTCAGTCTGTAAATTTTCCAAACTTTTATGCTCTGTTTCCTATTGAACACTTTGCCACTTAGAAATTTCTTTTGAAAGGTGTCCTAAATCATCTCTCTGAAGTTCAAACTTCTACAGATCTCTAGGGCAGGGGCAAAATGTCACCAGTCTCTTTGCATAGCAAGAGTAGCCTTCAATTTCCAACAAGTTTCTCATCTCCATCTGAGATCACCTCAGGCCAGACTTCCTTGTCTACATCACTATCAGCATTTTGGTCAAAGCCATTCAACAAGTCTCTAGAATTTCTAAACACTTCCACATTTTCTTGTATTCTGAGCCCTCCAAGTCTCTAGGATGTTCCAAACTTTTCTACCTTACCCTTTGTTCTTCTGAGTCCTCCAAACTGTTCCAATCTCTGCCTGTTACCCAGTTTCAAAGTTGCTTCCATGATTTTGCATATTTTTACAGAGGTTTCCCACTCTCTGTGGTACCAATTTACTGTATTAATCAATTCTCATATTGCTGTGAAGAAATACCCAAGACTGTGTAATTTATAAAGAAAAGAGATTTAATTGACTCACAGTTCTACATTGCTGGAGAGCCCTCAGGAAACTTAGATTCATCACAGAAAGCACCTCTTCACAATGCAGCAGGATAGAGTGAGTGCCCATCAAAGGAGGAAGCCCTTTATAAAACCATCAGATCTGCACATGTACCCCAGAACTTAAAATATAATAAAAAATTTAAAAAAAATTCAGATCAGATCTCATGAGAACTCACTATCATGAGAACAGCATGGTGTAAATTGCCCCCATGATTCAACTGTTTTGACCTGGTCTTGCCCTTGACACATGGGGATTATTATAATTCAAGGTGAGATTTGGGTGGGGACACAGCCAAACCATATTACCATTGTTATTTTTGCTTACTGTTAATGTGCAGCTCTGACTATTAGTGGATATCATCTCTAGGACTTCTTTTCCCAGGGGGCTTCCTTACCTGCTCATTTCTGGCTATCTGCCCAGGCTAACAATATGTTATTTTATAATACATAAAAATTAATATGGGTTTTGTCTATTAATTCCTGCATTGGGTTTATGTATGGTAAGATTAAAATGTATAGCCATCATATTAATGAAAGAACAAGCACAATATTCCTTGAAGTAAAACTTAAAGTTTTTATTATGGAGTTAATAATGTGCTATATTCAGTAAGTTTTCTGAGCAAACAAAATTTCTGAATTACAATGAATTAACACAAATATAACTTCAAATACATACTATATATATATATATATATATATATATATATACATATATATATTAGCAATTATTTTAGGCTTTATCTGTTAATAAAATATCTTCTTTTTTACTTTTGGAAATTTATAAAGTCAAATTGCTAAGTTTTTGGCTCTTGTATCTACTTCTACTTTGTAATTGATTTATAATGGTAATAAGTCTCAATTCCTTTCTGGATGGAGAAGTGGTATAAGTAATAAATATAAGAAATTGAGTATTGTCACAATACGGCTTAGAAACAAGCTGAAGATGAGATACCTGCATTAGTCTTTCCTTTTGTACTTTTTGAGAAGTTCTTTAAAAAAGAATTAGCAAATGAAACATACTGTAGCTTCTTAAGCTCCTGTTAGATTCTTCCATGATGTTGATCACTGCCCAGACCCCACATTTATTTGTCTTTACTTTATGTATACCAATTTTATGTGTACAGAACATTTTCTAGCATCAATGGAAAGTATTGTTCTAAAGCTATATAATACATTCTACATATGATTTTATGACAAAATCATTTGAAACATGCACTGAAATTAATTTATATGGCACGTTACTATTAAAATCACTGGAATCTAGAATACTCTTTTAGCAATAAAAATCTAATTATTTGCTGTTTACGTGGATATTGAATGATATAATTTTTTAAATTCTTTAACTTTTCAAATAATGAATGTTTGTTTCAGATAAAAAATCTTTTTAAATATCTTACTGTCACTTCTCTGCTTTCTTGGGTAAGTTGCACTGGAGAACATCAGGCATGTTTGATGATGAAATATCTTTCAGTGATCCTGTATCATTTGTCCTAGCACAGCCTATAAGAGATGTCACTTACATGTGGAAACTAAAAAAGTCGAACTCACAGAAGTAGAGAGTAGAATGATGGTTACCAAGGGCTGGAGTGGGTAGGAAGAGATTGGTAATGAGGAGTTGTTCCTCAAAGGGTGAAAAGTTTCAGTTATGTAGGAGAAATACGTTCTGGAGATATATTGTACAGCATGGTGGTGACTGTTAATAATGTACTGTATACTGGAAAATTGCTAGCAGAGTAGATTTTAATGTTCTTATCACAAAAAAAATGGTAAGCATGTGAGGTGTTATATTAATTAGATTAATTTAATTATTCCACACTGTATACATGTATCAAACTATCACATCATACCCAATGAATATATGCAATTTTCATTTGTCAATTAAAAGTAAACACAATTTTTGAATAATCTGTTTTAAATTGTCTTATACTATAAGTCTATGTGGTGACATTTAACTATCATGCTAGCATGTTGCTCACAGGATTTTTCTAGGTATAAAATGAAAGTAGACATATGAATGTTCTTGTTAAATACAAGATGTAATATCTATTATTAACATTTTTGAAATAGAATGTTTTAGTAAATATGAGTTCATTGAAAGTTATATATGCCAAACTCTAATTTTCTAGTGTTCTCAGATAAAAATATATTTAATGCTATTTTTTTTATTTTTGTATATTCTATTGCATTTAGGTTTTGGAGTATATGTGAAGAACATGCAGGATTGTTGCATAGGTACATACATGGCAATGTGGTTTGCTGCCTTTCTCTCTATCACCTATGTCTGGCATTTCTCCTCATGTTATCCCTCTCCAACTCCCCACCCCACGCCCTCCCCGAGTGCCCCATCCACAGACCTCAGTGTGTGATGCTCCCCTCCCCGTGTCCATATGTTCTTATTGTTCAACACCCACCTATGTGTGAGAACATGCTATTTTTGACAATTTATGTACATTTCAAAATTTAAAGCTATTATTATTCAGAAAGAGTGGATGTAGGAAAATTGTGTATGTGTATATTCTATCTGCTCCTATATATGTATGTGTTTGTATATTTATTATATATAATATTTTAAAATACATAACATATATCATATTGAATGAGTTTCATTTCATACATAACATATTCATATATATAAACAGATGAGTAGTTATCAAGATATTATTGCAATCATATTTTTGGTATCACACTATTACATCTAATTTACCCATATCTATTTAATCAGAGTTTTCATTTGTTCTTTCCAAGAATGTAAGGGTATATAAGGTAATTTTTCCCATTTTGTGCATGAGGAATTCAAGGCTTAGAAAACTTTGAAACTTGCTGATAGTCACAGCCGTTATTAAAATTCAAATTGATCTGGTTACAAATACATATTTTTTTCCACAATATCCTGCTATTTTGTCTTGTTAAATTGTTAAAGCTTACAATTTCTTTTCAGTTAATGATTTTTCCTACTTTCTTAATATATCACACTAGCAGCATATTCATTCTAATCTATAAAAGTAGAGATAAAATACTTAGTGATTTTACTGTAATAGGTAGGGGTTGCTGTGGGTAGGAACAGATTCCGTGTAGGGAGGTATCAGGCTTGTTTGGTTTGAGATATATTATGTTCCATATGCCTATCAGTTTTATCAAGTATGCTGTTGGATATATAAACTGGAGCTAAAGGAAATGGTCTGGACTGAAAATGTGGGGATAGTTGGCATTGGAGATGGTATACACTATCAGAAGATTGAATGAGACTAGCCAAAAAGAGAGTGTAGTTAGAGAACAGAAAAGGGCTAATGACTGAGGCCTGGATCACTCCAACATTGTGTTCTGAGAGAAGAGAATCGGGGGGAAAAAATCCCAGTGAATCAGTGAAGTAGGATGAAAAGTAATGAAGTGGGGTTTCCTAGAAGCCAAGTGAAGAAACTTTTGTAAATTAGAGTATGCTGTAAACTAAAGGAATTTCAGTGGATTCGAAAGAGTAAACATCTTTATTGGTGGTTGAAGAGGAAAATTGGGGAAGAGGAATTACAGCCTGAAAATGTAAAGACGTCTTTTGAGTTTTACTGCAATGAGAAACAATAAAGTGCAACAAAATTTTATGGTGTTTTTTAGAAATAAAATAATTAAAATTTTTTTTGTTTATACGCCAATGGGGCATGGTGCAATAGACAAGGAGAAATTTATGATGCTAGAGAGGTTAATTGTAGAACTAATATCCTTGAGTAAAGGATGAGTGCATGTTCTTTGCAGAGACACGGATAAAGCTGGAAACCATCATTCTCAGAAAACTGACACAAGAACAGAAAACCAAACACCACATGTTCTCACTCATAAGTGGGAGTTGAACAATGAGAAAACATGGACACAGGGAAGGCACATTACACACTAGGGCCTATCGGGGGGTGGGGGCCTAGGGTCGGGATAGTGCGGGGTGGAGAGATAGGGGAAGGATAACATTAGGAGAAATACCTAATGTAGATGACAGGGTGATGAATGCAGAAAACCACCATGGCACATGTATAGCTATGTAACAAACCTGCATGTTCTGCACATGTAACCCAGAACTTAAAGTATAATGAAAAAATAAATAAATAATAAAATTAAGTCAAAAAAGAAGAAAAAAGAGGATGAAAACTACTGATCAAATGAAACAAATGGCTTTCAATAATATCAACCTTATATGATATGTTTTATAATTCTATATTTAAGTATACACCCAGAAGGCTTAAATTGGTTTCTAAACATTCAAACATATTTCTAATTCAATGAAAATTAATAACTGTCTATAAAATATTTTGCTCATATTATTCATAAAATTAAGATCCATCCCAACAATGTAGCAATTCACTGAGTACAATTAAATGGAGTTCAGTGTTTAGACATGACATATACATTTAAATGATTCATGCAACAAATACTGGCTGAACATTTACTGTATCCTTTAATTCTTTCCTAATAAGAGTTGCTTCTTGTCAAGAGCATGGATTAAAATAAGGTTAATGAGAAACCACTAGATTTTTTATCTGTGTATAACTGCTTTAAGATTTTGACTGGATTACGCCAGTGAAACAAAAGAGTCAATTCATAACATCAAGAGTGAGACAAATTTGCAAAAATATGTTTTTAAATTAAAAGATTTAAAAGTACAAACTAAAATTATTTGGGATTTTAGGGTAGTTAAGGTAGAAGTAATTATTACATAATTTCACAATGTCTGATTTCTTAAAGAATCAGAATTTCCTTCAAGGTTAATTTTGCTGCTTGGAAAGATGTCAGTAGTTTCATTTTATATGTGTTATGAATTGATTCATAAAATATCCAGTCATCTCTTCATTATATAACAGTCAAAACCTATTTTTCAAAAAATTTAAGCAGATATACAGAGAAAATAGATAAAATTTATCCTAAATTGTCAAAGGACTATTTTCATAAAAATGAGATAGCATAAATATGGATTAGAGTCAAAATTGAATACTAAATAAGTACATAATGATATCAAAGATACATATGTATACAAGTGTTATCTTGAAATATTACACTTTTGTGTAGTTGTATTTCTTCTATAGATGTTAAATTTTATGTTTGGTATAAAAACATAACAGTTATATCTGTCCACCCTTGTCCAATTAATTTAAATTTTCTATGCATTCATCAAAGAGCACATTTTATATTTTCTGATAGCTTTATAATTTTTATTAAACACTATATTATATTTAAAGTAATATAATGTGTCTAAATTGGCTTAATATTTTACTTTTATTCCCTTCATATATTATTATCTAGTTCATATATTATTATTTAGCATTTTTATTTCTCTTCTCTTCAAGATGTATGCACCTTCTCAAAACTCCAGTTTTCTCATGGTCCAACTTGAGAAGCTATCTGCAAGAAGAGTTTCTCTTTATTACAATGTGCTTTTAAATTTCATATGTATTTATACCATATTTGCTTATATCTGAATATCACACAAGAGTATAATTACCAGATTATAAGAATCTGCTGGCATATAGTGGCTCTCAATAGGTACTGGCTAATTGAGTGAATGAATGAATATTTGTACTCAGATATAAAGCTGTTCTACATTAATGAGAACTAAAGTTCAGCTGCTGCAGCAAAGAATCAGAATAACAGTGACTTGCGATATAGTGAATATCAGCATGTCAAGAATTCAGTCTCCTTTTATTACCTTGGCCTTTTGGGGGGCATCACCCAAATCTACCTGGTCCACAAGGAATCATAACTAAAGTTGTGTTCTAGCTATTTTGAAGGTACATTCATTACAAGGTCATGCATTTACCACTTCATTTAACATTAGTAAGAATTAGTGACATATCCTCCACCTGCTGCAATAAAGTCTAGAATTCTAATCTTTGTTCTTGGTAGCCCACCACCCAGCTAAAATTTATGGTTCCATCACAAAAGCAAGAGAGAAAGAGAGAGAGTTGCAGCAACCTCTATTTATTTACTTGCTTATAATCCTTGATTTTTTTTGAATATTTCTTGATCTTTGAACTTTGAAATTTGGGGAAAAAATACGTTAACCACAGTATTGAGAGTCTTAATAAAAGGAAAAGAAAATGCAACACAATTAACTCACTTGATCAAATGAGAAAATATAATAGTTTAAATTGTGAATGACTGCACTGGAGAAAACCAAAGCATTTCTCTTCGTATTTTTTTTCTAATTTTGATTGATACTAATCATGTTACATAAATACAAAGAAAAGAACATCATTATTATACACCAATATTCCAACATACATAGACATTTATGTATATACACATATACATACTATATATGCAAACACACACACAAATACACACATGCTTCTTCTCTACTCTAATACCTTTTCACAACTCCATTTGTCTAGTATCCCAATTTGTGAAGTTTGTTATAGCTATGTGAAGCACTCTCATTTATTATTTTTGCTGGGTTTTCTTCTGATAGGATGTTTTAAACTTCTCACATCTACTGCAAAAGATAGTTCATGCACCTATCCATACATTTTTATGAAAAAATAAAGGAAGGCAGAAAGTAGGAAATTACTTAGAAAAAATAGAATTATTTAAATGTTTAGGTGAGGATGTGAAGTCATTGGTCATTTTTGTATGATGATTTTGAAAATATACAGATGAAATAATGTAATATTTTATATGATTTTAAACCGTATATATTTATTATGTAAAATTTATCACAAGATTATATAAAAACAATCATGAAATCAGGAATATGCAAAAACTTCATGCATCTTTAGAAGAGATTTGTGGCTTGTAATTCATAAAGTTTATGCACAAAGCCATAAATCATTTCAGCAGTTTTTGTTATTCTTCAAAATCAATCTTAAACAAATAAGAATAGGTAGAGTGTCAGCCTGCAGCAAACACAGATATGATATGGTGTTATTTTGTTGATCAGTGCTTTAGAAGACCGACTATTTTATCTACTCCTCAAGGGGGCTTTTCTGACCTGTCATGCATGGTTGAAATATACTGCTTCTCCACCCTGGAAATTAGTTTACTATGAGGGTTTCTTTAATGTTGTACAGCCGCAAATCCTCTAGGAAGTTAATAAAATCATTCTTAGCTGCTGCTGGCCCAGTCTTACTGCAAGGATTAAACTGCCCTGTTCTTAATTGCAGAGTACAGATTGCTGTTGCAGCCTTTTCACTTGTAATAAAATGAAGTAGTCTCTGAAGAATAACGATAGAATTAGGCAGGAATCATTCACCTCTTGTCTTCTAAGGGAAATGCTTTTTGTTTGCATAGAGATGCATTATATATATGATGAAGGGTGCATGGGAGAAAGAGAAAAGTTAATAGGTGCAGGGTTTCATTCAGAGGGGTTAATACGACACGTGGACTCATTTGGTTTCATTGGAATCACTATTAGTGCAGTTACATAAGTAGCATTCTTTCCCGACAGTCAATTAAACATCAACAATTTCCCAGCAGCATAAAACTGGTGTTAAATATATACACTTGATTTTTTTTTCTCCATTTAAAGTTATAATTAAGATGTTTGCCTTTAAGTTTTAGTACTCAGACTAACTCTACCGACTATAAACTCTTATCTTTGGTAAGAGGAAGATTGTTTATATTCACATTAAAATAAAAAAGGAAGATAGACTGGAGTGGCAAAATACTGAGATACTTTAATAAATGTATACATGTTTGCACATAATCAATTTTTTTCTCCCTTCAAGACTAGACACATCATAAAATAATGTGGTAAAATGATATATTTAATGTTAAATATATAATGATAACTTTATCATCATCAACATCAATATTGTCATAATCCAAAATATTGAAACCTATTCAAAAGTATCACCTAATGGGGTGCTTATGATATTCTAGGCATTTTTAAATTTTAAAATATATAGTCTCATTTAATCCTTACAATAACTCTACAAATGAGGTACTATTATCTTAAGTTTTGCTCTCACTGTAAACATGTAACTGCACCAACATCAGAGCTAACTTTTAAAAATACATTCATCTTATACATAAAATAGATAGACTGTAGGTTTACTAATTAACAACGTATGGATCATCCACTTTACAGTTATTTTTGTTGACATGAATGATTCCACCTTTTCTTTTTGCTAGGACGCAACACACTCACTGGGTTTTTTCCTGGGCGCTGGCGAAGCACAGCTCCCCCGAGAGAAAGCTGTGGGTTCTTGGCCTCCAACCTCCTAAAGAATAAGCGATGGGAACAGTGCGGGTGTGTCGTATGCTCGTAAAAGTAAATATCAGACCCAAGAAGGGTTGCAGAAAGGTGATTTTATTTAGGGAGAAAAAAGAGAAGGAAAGGAGAAGAAGAGAAAGACTTCCAGGAAGAGTGTGGTAGGGGATTCCAGAGGGGAAAATCCGGAGGGAGCTCCCATTATGTGGGAGGGGATTCCAGAGAGCTGGAAATCCGGCGTGGGGGAAGGCGCAGGGAAATTTACCCTGGGAGAAATTCCCGCCTTCCCAAGTTCCTCTGGCCAATGAAAGGAGTTCCTTTAAACTTCCACTGGGGTGATTGACTCTTATTTCTTCCGCTTCCGCAAAATTCTAACCGTTAAATCTCCCAGATGGAGAGAGATGGGAGAGGGGCATGGCGCTGTGAATTCAATTCTTGCCCTTAAAAATATTCTCTCTCATGGACCTCGAAAAAGAACACATTCCCTCAACATTAGACATATTCTTAGCAGTAGCTTCAGACAATGAGGAAAATGGAAAGCAGTTTGGTTGAAATCTTAAGACTTTCCAGGCATCGAGATACCACTTAATGCATTCAATGTTATTTCAGTTCTCTACAAATCTTGGAGACAAGATTTCTCAAATGAGAAAATGTGTATGCAACAAAAATGAAATTCGGCATGTTCAAAGACGAGTGCACGAAGCCTATTTCGAACTTAGGACTGCACCCTGGTGACTCTCTCACAATACTTCTTCAGATTATCCAGGTTTGTGTTAAGATGCCATTTTATCTATTCCTCTTTTAGGTGAGGTATTGGGTCATGGTTTCAAACGACTATGAAAATTGTTCCTGTTTTTCTACATTCCGTTCTAATGCAACTATTCTGTGGTTCACATAATTTAACTATTATGTATTATTTTAAATCATAATATTTTTTGTTTTTTCAATATCCTACAAAAGTATTTTACTATAAAGTATTTGTTTTGTTCAACAGTATAATAATACATAGTAGTACGTATCTTATTTGACATTTGACAACTAATACTTGAAAATATGTATTTATTTACTTGTTTGTTTATTTATTTATTTTAGACAGAGTCTTGCTCTGTCGTCCAGGCTGGAGTACAGTGGTGCAATCTCTGCTCACTGCAACTTTTCACTCCTGGGTTCAAGCGATTCTCCTGCCTCAGCCTCTTGAGTAGCTGAGTTTACAGGTGAGTACCAGCACATCCCTCTAATTTTTGTGCTTTTAGTAGAGACAGGGTTTCGCCATGTTGGCCAGGCTGGTCTCGAACTCCTGACCTCAAGTGATCCACCCGCCTCAGCCTCCCAAAGTCCTGGGATTACAGGCATGACTCACTGCACCCAGCCAATACTTGAAAACATTTATGAAGATAAAACCAAATCATTTAGCGTTCTTATAGGTCAACAGAAACTGAAATAAAATTATCAAAGCAATAATATTTGGTTCTTGAAAAAGTAAATATTGGGTTTCTTCTCATATTTCTTATTTTAATGTGATGCTAGTTAGAGCTGAAAAGAAAGATGAGTTAGATGATGACTTTTCACTTTTAAATATGGTCTCTCTGAAAAGTTAGACTCAAGAAACACCTCTCAGCTAAAACGAAGCTGATTATGCGGCAAAGCGAATTTGTAGCACATTAATCATAATTTATGAATATGTTGCAGAGACCATTTTTATAATGACTCACTGAAAAAAGAGAAACCCTGAGTCCCTACCTCATTCATCTTTCTGTGTTTATGAAGCTCTTAAAGTAAGAAAAGTAAAGGGCATCATAGGGATCAGAAGCAGCTGTTTGTGCTCTTGTGCTCACAGTTGGTACAGTCATGACTCTCACTTCTCCTCCAAATTATGGAGTTTTTTCAGTATTTTAACAAGCAACCTATGTGTACATTACTTTTCCATATCAGCATACATACCTCATGCTTAGTGAGGTTTGGATAAAAAAGAAACATACTAAAACTTGATCACTATATATCAGTTTAAATTAACATACTTGGTCATAAATGTCTAAAATATTTTTCTTTATAAATTATCAAACATCTCTGTAATACTAAATTTGCAAATTGTATGTTATATCTCTGTTTAATAAATAGAACTGTTTAAAAATATTTAGCTATTTTAGATATTTAAAAATATATTTTTTACCAGATATAGCAACATTTTGATATTTATCAATGCAGAAACAAAGTGGTACTTGGGCCAGAAACTTCAGTAGTGCTTAAATGTTTTCTAGAAAGACAAAGAAAAGAAAGAGATTTCAGCATGGTGAATAAATTGCATTAATTAAGGCATAAATATATGGAGAAGCGAAGTATGAACATATTGTGCTTCAGGAGGGTGTAAGGGATTTCCAGGGAATTAATCTAAAGTTACAAACTGTGACAAGAGTAAAAGAAATAGGAAATCTTTTAAAAACTGTTACGTATTTTGGATATTAATTCTTCATCCGATACATAGTTTGCAAATATTTTCTCCCATTTTTCAGATTGTCTCTTAACTGTTGATTATACTGTGTACTTGAAAACCACTAAGGTAGTATATTTCACATGTTTTCCTACTAAAAAATAACTATATGAGGTAATGGATGTATTTACCAGCCTGATTCAGCCATTCTACAATATGTACATAAACCTAAACATCATGCTGTACACCATAAATATACAGATTTTGTATTTACCAATTTTAAGAAAGCTGAATAATACCCTCGCTGGTTTTGAATCCCATTAATCTTTTTTGAAGACTTTGGGGCCATCTTTTTGAAATGTGGACCTCAGGTTGGAAAGGGCCTTTTTCCCCTTTATCTGGGGAAGTTTGACCTCAGTGCCTGGCTCCAAGTTGTAACTTCTTGCTTGTTTTGGAGATGTGAGAAGCTTTACTTTTCTCTGGATAAAACAACTAAACTGTATTTAATGAATCACATCTTCCTGGCATATAAACACGTGAGATTTCTTTCTGTCTTGCGGTCTCTTTAGTGGATTGCCTGTGAGACACATCACAATCGGGTTTAGTGCTTATTTAATAACAAAACTATTTTCTTTCTTTTTAACATTTGTCAAGAAGATTTGTAGAATGGCATAACATTTTATTTTTATTTCTCCAATGCAAGAATATAAAAAGCTTTGTGTGCCTTACTTAAGGATGTTGAAGTTAATCATTAGAAAATCTTGTTGAAGTTTTGAAGAATGAAAATATGAATATATAGGTGTTTTAGAAATAAATTATGGGCATAATACAGATAATTGGTTTTATAGGAAAGGCTAAACACAAAGAAATACTTTAAGAAATAAAGTAAGAGCTTATACAAAAAGTTAGAGACTAGATTAAGTTAGTGATTCTGGAGACAGAAATGTCTAGGATACATAAAAGTCTGTATGCAGGTAGATTTGACAGTATACAATGGAATAAACACTGTGAATGTTATAAAGTTACCAATAATTTATGATCAATATTAAATGATAATAATTTACAGTTAATGCTCGCTATGTGCCAGGAAACTGCTGTGATTACTGACATGTATGAAAATCACTCTCACCACAGTTCTTTGAAGTAGATTCTGTGTTACAAATTAAGATATTGAGACAAAGAGTTTGAGTCATTTGCTGAGGATTATAGAAGAGACCTGAGAATTCATGGTAGTTATTGCAATAAAGATTGAAATTAAAATAAGTATACCAATTAATTGAACATAAATAGAACAGTTAAGAAAGAATGATATGGGAATATGAAACTAAGGTGTTACTTTGATCAGGTGTGCCTGCCTGCTTGCTTTTGGTCATTTGCCTCTTATTAATTTTTTTCCCTTTTCTCATGAACTTCAAGACTGCAGTAGCTGAGGGACACACCACTAAATGCTGAAACTTTTCACTGGCTATGTTATAAATAACATTCAAGTCACCATGGTAACTGTTGCTTCACTTGTTTTTCAGAAAGTGGCCAGCTCCTGGTGAGCTCAAACAGGCTGAGACCACTGATCTTTCAACTGGGCCTGCACAAGTGCTCAAGAGATCACTTTTTTTGATGTGAGAGAACTAAAAACTCCACCCTCAGATCATATTGATGCCACTACTTTTTGTACATATGCCCAGTGAAATGCCATGAACTCTGGCTATTTAGTGTCACAAGGGAGATCACAGGCAGTCTCATTCCCTTCAGTCACTAGCATGAGCCTGAAAAAAAAATCAAGTTAGAAAAGAGATGTACTGAGAAGCCGGATCAGAAACCCCATGGGGAACCTGCCGTTGTTTCTTTAAAACAGAAGTGGTGAAGAGTTTTTAAGAGTGATAGAACATATTTGAATATTTGAGAAAGTAATAATGCTATTAATAGCTGTGTAATAATCTAATACCCACAGTGGAATACTGCACATTAAAAGCCGAGCTGGCACATACAGATTAGGATGAAGGTCTCCTATCTTTTTCTAAATCTACATTTTGAGATTCTGTGCTATTTGGATGGTCATTCTACTTCAGAAGAATGAAGTTGTTACTTCATCTATCCTCACTGACAGTTACTTTTCCACATACCTTAGACCATCCCACTTCCTTAACCCATAAATATCCCTAAGCCGTATCTTCAGCGAGGTGGATTTGGGTGTTATTCTCCCACTTTCTTGCTTAGTGCCCTTGTGAAAAAAAAAAATCTTTTCTCTTTTACAAAACCCATGTCACAATGATTGACTTGCTGCAGGCAGGTGAGATGGATCTGGACCTGGCCAATAACAAATATGAATAAACTTGGAAAGTTGATGTGTATTAAGACCAAGTAAGAAAAAATGTCAACAGAACCACTAATCCAAGAATATTCTTTCACATAGAATAAATCTTGGAAGACTGGCTTGCTTAAAATTCTACAGCTGACTATAAAGAATACGAGATGAAGAGGTATGAGATGTATTGACTAGAACATAAAATATAAACTATTAGTGTGAATGAGAGACATGCAAACTAACAAATAAAGTGCCAAGTAGAGATAAGAAACTCTGGGAAAGAGACTCATTGAAACTCTGGAAAAAAACTCATAAAACTCATAGAAACTTTGAGGACCTTTGTCTTACTTTTTTAGACAAATCCTAGTAAATACTTCAACATCTGGGTAATTATAAACTCTGTTGCAGAAATAATACTTGAATGTATTTGTAAGTGTGGGTATATGTAGGTATGTATATGCATGTGTCTGTGAGTGTGCATATACATGGAGGCACATATGTACACATATGTGTATACACATATATGTATAATGTGATATATATAATATTATTCTAAATCTAAGTGAATATCACATACTGTGGAGGAACATACCTGTTAGAAATCAAAGTTTCATCTCTGTTATTGCCCTCTCTGAATGTTGCCTCCTTGAAATAACAGCAAAATCCATTCTTTCAGAAGTTTTTAATTAGTTTTATTGGTTAATCTAAGATGTCATTAATTAATCTACCTTGTGGCACTATGATGCCTAAGGGCATTTAAAAATTTGATTTTGTTTCCTTGAATAAATGATTCATAAAATCAATACAACACAATAATCCTTCTATGACCAAAGGGTACATGCTTGCTACAAAGTAGATTTTTTTCTTTCTAGAAATTATGTCTCTTTAACTTTTATTTTAAGTTCAGGGGTACAAGTGAATGTCTGTTACATAGATAATGGTGTATGGGGTTTGTTGTATGGATTATTTCATCACCCAGATAATAAGCCTAGTTCCCATTAGTTATTTTTCCCAATCCTCTCCCTCCTTTCACCCTGTACCCTCTGAAGAGCCCTAGTGTGTGTTTTCCTGTGTGTGTCCATGTGTTCTCATCATTTAGCTCCTACTTACAAGTGAGAACATTGGTTTTCTGTTCCGGTGTTAGTTGCTAAGGAAACTGTCCTCCAGCTTCATCCACATCCCTGCAAAGGACACGATTCATTCTTTTCTATGGCTGCATGGTATTCCATGGTATATATCATGGAAATGAATATTTTCATGAAGATATACTCTTGGATGTCAGCTGAGGAGCACATATATAGCATATGAATCATCAAATATGAGCAAAGTCATTAAATATAAGCAAATTGTTATGTAATTTATTATGAACAATGGAAAGAATCTACATTAAGTTTAAAAGAAAAGATATAGAAAGGAGTATGACATCAACATCTTAACCAACACCAAAAGAAACATCAGTTTTATCCACAAAAATAGCCAAATGAGTCATATAATTTTATTGCGCCCTGTAACTTACCAATACAAAATTTACCCACTTTTTTGCAGATACTTTAAATTAACCTAACAAATGAAAGGCATACTTTCAGAATTTGGAATAACAAATATATTGCTAGCTCGGATTAAATTACATATACTTCACTAAATGAGTTTTAGAGAAACGTCACTTGGAAATAACATTGAATATAAATCAGTCTTCCCCTTTTTAATGAGGCAAAAGAAAAAAAAAATAACATTACATTCCAGAAAGAAAGCAAGTCTCCACTGTTGATGGAAACAGGTAAAGAAAGTAGATCTTTGGCAAAGATCAGAAAAACTTGGATGAATCACTACACATAAAATGATGCCTTTTTTACACAACAGTCATAGGGCTAACTAAAAACTGTTGATAAAGTGCCATAGCAGTTAGTAAAGCTTACATGGCTTTATATATACTTTTGTAAATATAAAAAAATTAAATAACCCGAAAGCTCATCTGATTAAATTTATACAATACTGGCTAGAAAATGAAACTCTAACTGTTCTAGAGCACGTGTGTCTCTGTGTGTGTTTGTGTGTGTTTCTGTGTGTGTGCGTGTGTGTCTGTGTGTGTGTGTGGGTGGGTGGGTGGGTGCATGGGAATGTGTTTAAGTACTTGTCCTACTTAGTAGACCACAAAATTGGTATTTCATGCCCATCCAGGAACAGGATAAATGTCCTTCGGTTCATTCAGGGTCACAACTGGAACTGAGATTGCCATATGAAGGAAATAATTTTAACAGAGCTGTTTCCAGTGTTCTAGAAACAAGGAAACCCCTGGCATGTAAAAATAAAAGGGATCCTTTTCTAAATCTGTCTGGGATATGAGAGGGAAAGCGTCCCTTCCTTGGGGCTAGAATTTATATTATCTGTATAGTCTCCAAACTTAGATGTTGACAAATCTACATAAAGTGGTCCCAGGTTGTGACAAACTAGGATATTTGCCAGACATTACTCCAAAGGGAAACAAGCTCATGTGAAGCTGAACTTAATTATCACAGGTGCAACTTATTTGATGAAGTCATAATTTCTCACACTATAAAGCATGTAAGTAATAACTCACCATAGAATCAGCAGACAAAGTAAACAGGAAATTTAAAGCTAAAATAATGTTTAATAAATAACACAGTCTTATAGAGGTTTAAATAATCAAACATGAAAATAAATTAAAACTATAATAAAATAACACCTATAAAATTATAACAGGACAATTTGGAAAAAAATCAGAAATTGCAATTATTTAACTTATTGAATTCGAATTTTAATCCATTAAGTTAATCTCGGGTTAGGAAGATAAAATTAGTGAACTGGAAGGTAGATTAAGGAAATTTAACTAAGAAGAAATTGAAAGACATGAAAGTAAAATGAAAAAGTTCAACAACTTATTAAGTGTTCCAGAAAGAGACAAGGAGGAATCAGGTTTTCAAAAATAATTTATGTTGTTATATAGAAATGCTACTAATTTGCATATGTTGATTATGTATTCTGTAACTTTGCTGAATTGACTTACTGGTTTGAAATATTCTTTGGTGGAATCCTCGGGGTTTTCTATATTTTCTATATAAGATCATGTCATTTGTAAACAGGGACAATTTACCTTTTTCTTTTTCAGTTCTGAATCCTTTTATTCTTTCTCTTGCCTAATTGCTCTGACTAGGACTCCCAGTACCATACTGAGTAACAGTGGTGAGAGTGGGCATTTGTGTCTTTTCTAGATTTAGAGAAAAAGCTTTTAACCTTTCCCCTTTGAGTATGATGTTAGCTGTTGGCTTATAATATATAGCCTTTTTTTGTGTTGAATTACAGTCCTTCCTTATTTAAATGTTGAGAATTTTCATTATAAAAGGATATTTAATTTTGTTTGACAAAATTAATGGTTTATCTTCATCCATTGAAATGAACATGGTTTTTGTTCTTAATTCTGTTAGTATAGCATATTACATTTATAGATTTGTGTATGTTGAGCTATTCTTCCAACTCAGGCATAAATTCCACTTAATCATGGAGAATGACCTTTTTAATGTACTGTTGAATTTGGCTTGCTAGTATTTTGTTGAAGACTTTTGTTGAAGTAATGCTCTAGAAACAATACTTCATATATATCAAGGAAAGGGCTGTTGGCCTATGGTTTCTTTTTTGTAGTGTCCTTGTCTGGATTTGGTATCAAGGTAATGCTGGCTTCATGAAATTAGTTTGGAAGTATTCTCTCCTCCATAATTTTCCTGAAGAGTTTGAGAAGGATTGGTATTAGGTCTTTAAATGTTTGGTAGACCACAGCAGTGAAGTTATCAGGTCCTGGGCTTTTCTTCAACTTGAGACTTTTTATTACTGATTCAATCTTGTTACTCATTATTGGTCTGTTCCGATTTTCTATTAATTATTCAATCTTGGTAGGTTGCATATGTTTAGGAATTTATCCATTTCCTATGTGTTATTCAAATGCTTGGTATATAATTGCTCTTAATTGTCTCTTGTGATTTTTTATATTTCTGTTATATTAGTGGTAATGTCTCCTTTTTAATTTCTGATTTATCTAAATCATCTGTTTTTTTAATTAGTCTAGCTAAAGGTTTATCAATTTTAACATTTCAGAAAATTAGCTATTACTGTGATTGATCTTTTCTATTGTTTTTCTACCTCTGTAATATTTATTTCTGCTCAAATCTTTATTATTTTCATGCTTCTGCTCACTTTGGGTTTAGTTTGTTTCTCTTTTTAGGATTTATTAAAGATCTTTTTATTTTTATTTTATTTTTTTATTATACTTTAACTTCTGGAGTACATGTGCAGATCATGCAGGATTGTTACATAGGTATACAAATGCCATGGTGGTTTGCTGCATCCATCCCCCTGTCATCTACATTAGGTGTTTCTCCTAATTTTATCCCTCCCCAACCCCCCCACACCCTGCTAACCCTCCCCTAGCGCCCCCACCTCCAACAGGCCACAGTGTGTGATGTACCCTTCCCTGTGTCCATGTGTTCTCATTGTACAACACCCACTTATGAGTGAGAACATGCGGTGTTTCGTTTTCTGTTCTTGTGTCAGTTTACTGAGAAGGATGGTTTCCAGCTTCATCCATGTCCCTGTAAAGGACAGGAACTTATCTTTTTTTATGGCTGCGTAGTATTCCATAATGTATATGTGCCACATTATCTTTATCTAGTCTATCATTGATGGGCATTTGGGTTCGTTCCAAGTCTTTGCTATTGTAAACAGTGCCACAATGAACATACCTGTGCATGTGTCTTTATAAAAGACCAATTTATAATCCTTTCAGTATATATCCAGTAATCACATTACTAGGTCAAATGGTATTTCTATTTCTAGATCCTTGAGGAGTCACCACAGTGTCTTCCACAATGGTTGGACTAATTTACACTCCCAACAGTGTAAAAGCATTCCTATTTCTCCGCATCCTCTCCAGCATCTGTTGTCTCCAGATTTTGTAATGATTGCCATTCTAACCTGTGTGAGATGATATCTCACTGTGGTTTTGATTTGCATTTCTCTAATGACCAGTGATGATGAGCATTTTTTCATGTTTGGTGGCTGCATAAATGTCTTCTTTTGAAAAGTGTCTGTTCATATCCTTGGCCCCCCTTTTTAATGGGATTGTTTACTTTCCTCTTATAAATTTGTTTAAGTTCTTTGTAGATTCTGAATATTAGCTCTTTGTCAGATGGGTAGATTGCAAAATTTTTTTCCCATTCTGTTGGTTTCATTTTTCTTAATGCAGGCATTCATTGCTATGAACTTTTTTCTTAGAACTGCTTTTGTGGCATCCCATAAGTTTTGGTATGCTATGTTTTCATTTTTATTTGTTTCAGGATTTTTTTTTTAATTTCCCTTTTGATTTCTACTTTTCCTGAATGGTTGGTTGTTCAGGAGTAAATTGTTTAATTTTGACATATTTGTGAATTTTCCAGTTTTCTTCCTGTTATCAATTTCTAGTTTCATACCATTGTAATCAGAAGCAATACTTCCTATACTTTCAGGCTCAAATCAGTTAAGATTTTGATTTGGCACCTAACATATGATCTATCCTGTGGAGTGTTCGAATATACCACCTGCACTTATAAAGAATGTGTATTCTGCTGCTGTGGAATGGAATGATCTGTATGTCTCTGTTAGGTTTATTTGGTCTACAGTGTCATTCAAGTTTGTTGTTTTCATATTGATTTTCTGTCTGGGTGATGTATCCATTGTTGAAGCTGGGTTTGTTTACAAATTTTTTAAAAATTACTATTTCTATGTCTTTTTCTATGTCTAAGTAATAAATATTTTAAAGCAAAGCAACTTTAAAGGATTACAATGGAAGTTTTAAATAATCCCAATGTTAAATTATTTTATAACTTGTATTCAAGGGATTAAATGAATAAGCACATCATTGTAACAAAAAGAATATGAAATGAAATATACAGAGCTGACTACAAGCTTAGCTTCTGAATGTTCTTAATCAAAGTTCTGCAGTAGACAATATGCTTTTGTAATATTAAACAAATTGCTGATATGTAATACTCAAAACAAATTACAAAATGAAAAGTCCAAATTGAGGCTTCATGTATTATATAATATATCAGTGTGTGCCAAGTTTTTATCAGTGTGCCAGTATTTTCAAATGAAGGATTTTATTTGAATGTTTTGTTCACATATTTCATATTTCAATTTAAATCCCTCAGAGCACAAAAGAATGAATGGGACTAAGACAAAGTGTAATGTCACAATAGGACAGTCCCTATAAAAAGGAGCATTTAATACCTCTGAAATTTCAGTATACTCTGAAAGCAACGTTAATATCAAAGTTTTTTCAAATGTCATTATGAACATTTAAGCTGCCACAATCATGGCTTTTGGCTATGTATTCATTTGCCTCCTACCATTTGGCTATTAAACTATCATTGCCATAATTTCAAAGATGTTGAGTTTAGAAATCTTAATATCGTTTGAAGTCCGGTAGTGTGATGCCTCCCGCTTTGTTTTTTTTGCTTAGAATTGACTTGGCTATGCGGGCTCTCTTTTGTTTCCATATGAAGTTTAAGGTGGTTTTTTCCAGTTCTGTGAAGAAGATCATTGATAGCTTGATGGGGATAGCATTGAATCTGTAAATTACTCTGGGTGGTATGGCCATTTTCACAATATTAATTCTTCCTAACCATTAGCATGGAATGTTTCTCCATCTGTTTGTGTCCTCACTTATTTTGTTGAGCAGTGGTTTGTAGTGACAGTTTTAAGGTCTCAATCAGATCTATGAGATTGTTTTATTTATAGGTCAAGGTTTTAGAAAGAAAAATTTAAGGTTTCTCAGTGATTTCCTTTGAAATGTTTTAAAGTGAATTGTGAAATTTCAGACTGTTGATTTATTCCTTATGTTATTTTATTAAGACTGCAGCTAAGAGAAAAAAGACATTTTATAAACCTATATTAGGTAATGGAAATGTAGTTTCTAATTGTTAAAAGAATAAGCCTACTGGTTCCCAAGCCTTAATCCTTTACATTTTCTCTTTGTTTACACTACACATCCAAGAATAATCAATTGCTTTATAGAAAGGACCAAAATCTGAGGGTTCCCAGGCTTTTCGGGTTGTCTATTTACTATCTGTCAGCTAAATATGTATTAACAATTAAAAGTAAGTGGTTAGTGGATCTGTTGTTCCATCTTGATCTGAAATTCTAAGAAAGGGAAGTAAAATAATAATTTTGTCTGATATTTAAATATTGGACACTCAATATATAAAGCCCAGGATAGATGCTTGGATGGACCAGATAAAGATACTAAGCTCATAACATTAAATTTTTATCCTGTAAATTATATTCATAGCACTGGTGATAGAAATAAGCACAGAGGTTACTGAATTTTTTAAAGAAATTGCGATTCTAGATCAGTCCTAAATAAGTATCTGGGAACTATCAATTCTACCATTGCTAATTAGCACATACAATTTTGTTACTGTGACTGTCTTGCCCCACAGCTGGGCTCTTTTCTTTCCCTACCTTCTGCTTCTGTTCTCAAACATACCATATTCCCTTTCTTTCCTGTCCCCCCAGTAGCTTGTTTCCTTTTCTTTTCTGTGTATCAAATTCTACAGGTTATGCAAGCCCAAACTCAGTTACTATTGCATATGAATGCTTTTTCATCAACACAGTGCACACTGATTAATTCCATTTTTATTATTTTATATATGAACTTGTCTAGCTCACATTTTTGGAATTATTCTTACATAGCTTCCTTGATACCCAATTCCATTCAGCACATATTCACTAAGCATATATTATGGATAACTCATGTTGCTAAGCAGCATTTTCAATAAAATGATGAGTAATCACATACCTTTTAGAAATTTAGACTATAAAAATGGGAAATACATAATTTAGGACTCAAAAATCTATGCACTCTAAGAGAGATTCAATCATTGTACTGAGGAATTAAAGACAAGTAGATAGGAGAGGTTTATTTGTGTTAAAGCTTTTTTAAAAAAGGATTTTATTGGCATATGTAGTCTCTGATTATTTGGTCTAATGCCAGAATTTGAAATTTTAAGTGACTTTTTTAAAGGACCTTAAATATTCTGTAAGATTTTGAGTAAGGAAGTGGATGTAACATAACCAGACCATCCTACTTAGGATATCCTTAGAGCAATGGAAAGCAGTCACTAGAATGAGGACAAATACTGGAGTCTATGTGTCCAGTTAGAGTGTGTTGTCAGAAAAAAACCAGGCATTGTCATCTTAACTAGCAAAAGGACAGGAGAAGGAAATAAGACAGATTTAAGAAAGAAGGTCAGGCGTGGTCACCTGTAATCCCAGCACTTTGGGAGGCTGAGGTGGGTGGATCACCTGAGGTTGGGAGTTGAAGGCCAGCCTGACCAACATGATGAAACCCTATCTCTACTAAAAATGCAAAAATTAGTTGGGCATGGTGGTGCACGCTTGTAGTCCCAGCTACTAGAGAGGCTAAGAGAGGAGAATTAATTGAACCTGGGAGGCAGAGGGTACAGAGAGCAGAGATTGTGCCACTGCACTCCAGCCTGGACAACAGAGCAAGACTCCATCAAAGAAAGAGAGAAAGAGAGAGAGAGGTGGGGGAAGGAAGGAAGGAAGGAGGGAGGGAAGGAAGGAAGGAGGGAAGGAGGGAGGGAAGGAAGGAAGGAAAGGAGAGAGGAGAAAGAGAGAGGAAGGAAGGAAGGAAGGAAACAAACTTGTATATGACTATTTTTAGCTGTCTTTTTTCTTTTCTTTTCTTGTTTTTTTTTTTCTTTTTAGAGACAGAATCTCATTTTGTTCCCAGGCTGGAGTGCAGTGGTGCAATCTTGGCTCACTGCAGCCTCAACCTCCAGGGTTCAAGGAATTCTCCTGCCTTAGCCTCCCAAGTAGCTGGGATTACAGGTGTGCACCTCCACACCTGCTGAATTTTTGTATTTTTAGTAGAGACGGGATTTCGCTATGTTGGCCAGGCTGGTCTTGAACTCCTGACCTCAGGTGATCCACCTGCCTCAGCCTCCCAAAGTGCTGAGATTACAGAAGTGAGCCACTGCTTCCAGCAACAGTCTTGTTTCTAACCACCAAAAACTGGAAATAATCTAAGCGTCCTTCAAGTAGCTAATGGCTAAACAAATTTGCCACACTTATGTAGTAGAAAACTACTTAGCAAAAAAATGAACAAATCATTGACACATGGAATCACATGGATGTATCCCAAAGACACCCTGCTAAGTGGAAGAAGCCAGCCTCAAAAGAGTATATACTCCATGGTTCTCTTTATAGGATATTCTGGGAAAGACAGAACAATCGTCAGTGGTTGCCAGGGATTAGCGGGAGGGAGGAAGAAGCTGTCTATAAAGGGAGAGCATGAAAAAGATTTTGGGGGTGATGGAACTTTTCTGTGTCTTGCTTGTGGTGGTAGTTACATAACTCCATGTATTTATTAAAACTCATGGAATGATTCCAAAAAGAGTGAATTTGACTATTTGTAAAACAAATAAAATAAAAATGGACTTTAAAGCAAAAAGCAATACTAGACATACAGAGAGTTACACTGAAAAGTAAAAGGTCGATTCATCAGGAAGAATTATTGATTTCTAAACTTTCATTTATCTAATAATTTGCCTCAAAATATACTAAAGGTAATTTGACAGAATCGTAGGAAAAATAAATAAATCTACAATTATCCTTGAAGATTTATTTTCATTTTTGAGACAGGGTCTCATTATGTTGCCCAGGCTGAAGTGCAGTGATCATAGCTCACCGCAGCCTCGAAAACCTTCTGGTCTCAGGTGATCCTCCCACTTCAGCCTCCTGAGCTGCTGAGACCACAGGCAGGCACAACCATGCCTGGCTAATTGTTCTTTTTCTTTTTTGTGGAGATGGAGTCTCACTATGTTGCCTAAGACTGGTCTCAAACTCCTGGGCTCAAGCCATCCTTCTATCTCAGCCTCCAAAGTGCTGGGATTACAGGTGTCAGCAACTGCACCCAGTCAATCCTGGAAGATTTTTTAAAATCTTAGATATCTCAATAGTTGACAGAAGCAGCAGCAAAAGAATCATTAATGATGTAGAAGATCTGATATCATCATTAGCAAAATAGAGGTCAGCTAAATATTCACAACACTGCTCCCAATAATTTTAGAATAAAAATTTTTTGAGTGTGCATATGTTTTAAAATTGACTATACTCTGGGCCATAAGTAAAAAAATTAGAGTGTTGAAATCACACAATATTTAGTTTTTGAACAAAGTATGACTAGGCTAAAAATCGATGACAAAAATGTAACAGAATAATCTCCTCAATTTGGAAATTAAGAAATATACCTCTAAATAATGAATCCAGGAAGAAATAATAATGAATATTTAAAAATACTTGAACAATAATAAAAATAGTACATTTGAAAACTTGTCATTGTAGCTAAAATAGTACTTACTGATACCTTTATAACCCTTAATGGATATACTGTAAAAGGGCCCAAAATAAATGAGCTAAACATCCATCTTAACTAAGTAGAAAAGAATAACAAACCGTAGAGAGTGAAAAGAAGAAATAATTATGATAGGAGAAATTATTGGAGGAGAAAATAAATCCATGCCAGCAAGGTTTAATACAGCCAGAAGTTGTTCCTTCAAAAAAGATTAATAAAATTTACAAGACTTTGGTGAGACCGACCAAGGAAAGAAGAAAAATGGTACAAAAAATTGAGGAGTAGAAAGGGGACATAACTTAGAGATTGTAAAAATTCACAATATAATAATAAATCATCATGAACAACTCTATGCCAAAAATCTTAGGCGAAACAGGCATATTTGGCCCAGTGTGGGGGCTCAGGCCTGTAATCCCGGCACTTTAAGAGGCCAAGACAGGCAGATCACCTGAGTTAACGACTTTGAGACCAGCCAGGCCAACATGGTGAAACCGTGTCTCTACTAAAAATACAAAAATTAGCTGGGCGTGCTGGCAGGCATCTGTAAACCCAGCTGCTTAGGAGGTTGAGGCAGGAGAATCGCGTGAACCTGGGAGGCAGATCTTGCAGTGAGCCGAGATCATGCCACTGCATTCCAGCCCGGATGACAGAATGAGACTCTGTCTCAAAAAAAAAAAAAAAAAAAAAGCATATTCCTGGAAAAAAATAACAAAACTAAATGTGGGCTGCAAAACAGGGTTGTGGTTACGGCTGCACAACTCAGTAAATGTACTAAAAATTATGGAATTGTACATGCAAAGTGGTCAAACTTTATGATATATAAGTGACACATTAGTAAAGTTATTTAAAGTGAAAACCGACTTTAGAAGAAAGGTCAAATCTGAAAGTCTTATAATCATTGTAAAATTTGACTTAGTAACAAAAAATCTTCCCACAAATGAAATTTTAGGCCCAGATGACTTCCTTGGAAAGCGCAACCCAATATTCAAGGAACAGATCATTTCAATCTTATTGAAACATTATAGAAAATAAAAAAAGAGGTGCCATTTTAACTAATTTATGAGTTGTCATGACCTTGATAACAGACTCTGACAAGGATAACATGAGAAAAGAAAATTACAGGCCAACCTCACACAGATATAAACATTCTAAACAAAATATTAGCAGATAGAATCCAGCAATATATTAAAAGGATAATATATCATCACCAAGCTGGGTTATTCTGGGAAACTAGGGTTGGTTTAACATTAGAAAAACAATTCATGTAAATCACATTAGTAGATTAAAGGAGAAAAAGCTTGTGATCTTCATTTCAGATGATGCAGAAAAAGCATTTGGTTAAATTTAGTGTCTATTCATAATAAAAATTCACAGATAAATAGGAATAGAAGGGAACTTTAATTTATTTTTATTTTTAAATTAGAGACAGGGTCTCACTATATTGCCCAGGGCTGGTCTTGAACATCTGGGCACAAGCAATCCTTCTGCTTTGGCCTCCCTAAGTGCTGGGATTATAGACATAAGCCACTGCACCCGGCAGAAGGGAACTTTCAAAAAGTTATGGAGAAGGTAACTACCAAGCAAAACACAGCAGAACAAAAGAAACAAAGCTTTAACAAGCAACATAACGGAGTAACTTCACTTTCTCTCTGAGATGGGGAGCAAGATAAGGATGTTTACTATGGCCATCACACTGAATATTGTACTGGAAGTCCTAATTGTCACAGTAACATAAGAAAAACAAAATTAAAAGGGAGAAACAAAACTTCCATGATCGATCTGTAGATGATATGATTATGTTCTTAGAAATTACTAAAGAATATACAGTTCAGGTGGAGAGATCCAAGATGGCCGATTAGCAACAGCTCAGGAATGTAGCTCCCAGTGAAAGCGCAGAGAACGAGTGGACGCCGCACTTTCAGACGAATTTTTGTTGCCCACAGACCGGGAGATTCCCGGCAGAGGAGCCACACGGGTCGCCAGCGCAATTCCTTTGGCCGTCGCGGCGCTTCTCAGTGCGGCGTGTACGGGACTGGTTGCCCTTTTAGTCGGGCTCGGCCGGTCCCATCCCCACAAGGAGAACAGCA